>JABUQX010089111.1:0-35515 GCA_015478945.1 Trachelipus rathkii | reverse complement strand
ATCGCCGCACCACAGTTACAAGTAAAGCACTCGTTCATTCACCCTACGAAGGATAAAAACTTGGCTAGCGAAGTACTATGGAAGACGAACAGCTAAACGGACTGGCTATTGATGAGTGTACATAGGAAAATTGGTTTTGTTGACAATTTATTGATTGATTTTATTCAAACCAGTAGTTTATAAAATTTGGCGTGGAACCCAAGGAAATTATTTTTTTAATAAAATAATCAATTTCGCAACTGCTCTATTATTTGTGAATTTTCCACATTGCATATTGTAATTTGATTATTCTCTTTAGCTTAATAGACCAACAATAAAAATTTATTTTAAAATATATAAATTGGTTCAAAATGATGTTCTTAAGTTGGTCTTGATTAGTATAGAGAGGATATCTATATCTTTATATAATATATATATATATATATATATATATATATATATAAATATACAGTATTTAGTAAATACTTGAGTAGTGTGTATAAATATCATATATATAATACAGTTCTCTATAAGCCTGGTCCCCCCACTCTTATCTTGGAAGCTGCGTCGACGCCATGTCCCCTCAAGCCCAATTGCAACAAGTTTCATCTATGGCGACCAAGAAACTGCATCGATAAATGAACCTTCACATACACAAAACAGTTCATCTCTATGTTGTCGACATACACACATATATTAGCGATTTTAATTCTCGTATTCACCAGCATCGGAACATATATATATATACAGTAGTCGAGAGTGGTGCGCGTGATTCCTAGCAGTGCAAATATAATCTATAAAGGAAATTATAAATTCAAAATTATTATTAAATTTAAATGATAAAGATTATTAAAAGGTACTTTTTTTTTTTTTTAATTAAAATAAGTCAATTAAAGTTCCTTACTTTAGCTATAATATACACTTTATAAAGTATGAAATATTAGGAAAAAAGTCTTAAAACGAATTTAAAAAAAGTACACACAGGAACAGAAAAGTGGTAGAAGAACATGATGCCTGTCGAAAAGAAAGCCCCCCCCCCATTACTAAGGACTTTATAGTTGTAATGTCATTTTTATTATTATTATTATTATTATTATGATTATTATTATTATTATTATTTATTATTATTTATTATTATTATTTATTAATCACCCTTTCTTTATTGGCTACGAGGTATTCAAAGCATAATTTGTAGCTTCATGCGAAGCAAAACTAAAGCAATAAAGTTATTGGAGTTCCTTGGGGAGAAAGTAAATAATAAATACTACACTTTATTATGTAAGTTTTGAAATAATAATAATAATAATAATAATAATAATAAGACACGTTAACAACAGGACAATATAAGATATGTAAAACAAGCTAAGTAAATCTTTGTAAACAAGAATGGTAATTTTGCAATCCTCTATGGGTCAGAAGTCCCGTGGACCATTCGAGTAAATCAAAAGCTGAAAACCGTAAGACCTAAATTAATCCGCATCGTTCTCTCTACTTTGTAATTAAATCATATTTTGTAAACAAAAAAAAAATCTTTGTACCCCATTTTTTAAAGCAACTTAAATTACCGTACAACGCCATCACGTCTCCAGTTTTTAACAATAAAGGGAATTAGAATGAAAATTGTGAAGCAAAGAATGGAGCAGATGTGAAATAAGCTGGACTTGTAGAAGGAGAGTCGAGTTATTGCCACATAAATGGATTTAATATTAAAAAGAACCGAGGGGATCTTTGCTGAAAAACTAAAAGAGCATGGAAGATAACAGAACCTTGAAGTATATACCACTATTAACTGAAAAGGATGAGGGAGCAACCTTATCAATAAATTATATGGAGCGATTCGAAAGGAGACTAAGAGACAAATGAACAAAATTGAAGTAGGAAAGTTTGGGAAGAAGCGATACATACTATAACCTGTCAAAAACCTTGGACATGTCAAACGCTACTACACGTTACTCCTATAACCGGAGATTAGGAAAATGAGAATGAATATCACCAGATGTCCTCGAACGTCGGATTTGAGGCTACAATAAGCAGCATTAGCAAAAAAAAATGAGTGATAGTTTAAATTTCGATAGCTAGATTGATTAGAACATTTAACTTTCCTCGAAATGGAATGTATATTTTCTCCCCTCTAGCTCTGTGAAAATAATTTAGTATGTGAATCGAAACACCTAACTTTGGCGTTCACACTTAATTAATCGCGTTTCTCTTTCTGTTCCCCTAATGAAGAAATTCCATAAACTCTCTTTTTGAATATCTTACTTACTCTCCTTAGAGTATAGTATTTTTCTCACCCAATTGTTTTATTGATTTTTTTTATTTAAATAATAAATTTAAAGGGATCTCAACTTACACTACACCCATTCATTCACTAGGGTTCGCGAAAAATGATCTTGATAAAGAATCTCACCCATTCTGTATTTTTTCAGGAATCTGGAATAATTATTTATGTTACCTACACGCATTTCTGGATCTTTCTAAGTAATTATCAAACACTCTTGATTTAGACCTACCCCCTTCCCCCTAAAATACTAAACCCCAACTAAACTCGATTAAAGTATCTAAATATAATTATTAAAAAACAAAGTAACAAAGAATTAATAAAAGAACTATTCGAAATTCAAATTGGTATACACGCTTCGTGCCTTCGTGGGTTGAAAATAACGGTCAAGCTGTATTGTTGACTCGGCCGAAACTAGCTCTGTCCAACAACAGACCAGTTTCCCGAGGCCGTCAGTAAAAATCTCTTGAGGGGGTAGGACATGGTGTCTTTGGTATTGCTTCACTCCAATGTTATATACCCCAAAAACTTATATCGTAGTGTATTCAGAGCCATTACACTCGCATGTTACGCTCGCATCAGGATATATCTCATTAATCATACGTACTTGTTTTTTTCTGAAAATTGGAAATTCCCATGCCTCGTTATCATTTGTGATAAGGCTGAGGCCCCTTCATTTTCCAAACAGGGATCCGAGAGAATTGAGTATCGACCATATAATATTCTCTCACAATACAGCGTTTCTCGGCAGAGAATAAATGTGTTTCTTGGCAGAAACAGGTTGCTCCCCACGTAGATTTGGTTCAAGAATAACTTGCTGAGTCGGGTGTTGGTGAAAACGTGGTTGCTAAATGTCGTTTAATTACGACGGCTCCGGATGAAAGTAAGAACGGACTGCAGGTGGCTCGAATAGGAGTGAAGCGACGACCTAATGCAATTGAGCAAAATGGGGCATTTCTTGGGTACAATGATGAGGGATCCAGTGATTACAGATTGTTACCCTCTTCATAAAACGCGTGGACATACTCCTAGTGATTTTCCCAAACTGCGAAGAGCTAATCCTGGAAAGCCTTTTCCTCCGTAGTGTGTCTGGTAGGCGTGTACGGTATTTAAACCCGATATTTGAAAAAGATTTGGTAAATAAGTGATGAGGGGAAGGGTCACTGTGTAACCTGATTTAGAAAGGAGTGTTCTAGAATGAAAGATTCAAAACACATCTTAAGTGATGTGGGGACGAGCGCAACTTTCCCCGCGCAGACCGTCCCCACGCCAGGGGTAAATAGTGCAAGTTGGCATTTCCAAAAAAAAGAGCTGAGCGGGTGTAGGAAAATGGTATAGTAAATAATAAAGACGTGACAACTTCGGGTTGAATTAAAATGCCTACTCTTTAGTCTCGCCAATGATCTTGCGCCTGAGCGGATAACTCAAAGGCCTTGAAATGAACCCCCAGTTTTACCTATATTCTCAAATACATAACATCAAAGGTCTGATATCAACTACCTTTATATGGGAATGCTTACCGAACTCTTATCGCCAAAGCGTATTGTCGAAGAGAGGTGATGGTTGTTACGTAGCAGGGTAGTAGAACATAAATACAAGTTATTCGGTACGTATTTATCTGAGAAAATACATATTTTTCTTATTACTGAGGTATCCTAGCGTGGTCTTCTCGATTCGTATATATATATTACGTGAACTGTTCGAGTATTGCAAGAATATAATTGTGGGATGTGAGTAACGAAAAGAGTCTAGATAGATTTGGCGTGGGTGGCTCTGAGCTCCTTAGGGGGGTCATAGGATGAGTTAGAGGGAGAACAACTTATAAGGTGAATATTTACAAGGGGGAGTCCACAATCATTACATTTCCTGATCTCTCCAAGGTAGAAGATGAGGATTTAAAACGGTCTGTGCGCGGCTCTCGGGTGACGTGGAGAGGGCGGTGGTGCTCTCTACAGGTGGACCCCGCACTGGTCGTACGGTGCCCCTATACTCGACTCTTACTATTGAGGGGGAACGTAGCCTAAGTTACGTTGAGTAGATGAATCCTATAGTTCGATCTACCGTTATACGTGAGTCTTCACATGGTAACTCAGTACTTATCCTACACGAAGGAAGCTTCTACAGGGTGTGATCCGGGTCGGAGAGGGATTATACTCAGTAAACGAGTAGAGGTACGAGGGTCTGACCCAGGGGTGCGCTACGTCTCAATAATATAAACTAACCATTATCCAATGAGGACGAAAAGATGATGTGTATTACTGAGTCTGATTAAAAGTGAGATCACGTCTCGATAGTTGTGTAATAGAATCATTTCTGCTTATTATAAGGCGATACATATACTTATAGTAACTTGCGAAGTAGTAGTTATTACCCGAGGTAAAAGGGTAAGGTCCCATATCAAAGTTGCCCACATGGTTTTCATGAGTCAAACGCCGTGAGAGGACCTCACAAGACTTGACAGAGATTATTCCCCAAGTGATACAGCCTATAGGATTACTGGAATTGTATCGATCAGTATAGTGTCCGGTTAAGGGGATAATGAGTGTACATGTTAGCTGACGAAAAGTACATTCGGGTGGTTACCTTATAGCCAGGGATCGCAGATCCGAGTGGCAGGTGTTCTCACACCACATATATAATACTATAGCGAGATTATAGGGACGGCGCACTGATTTTTCGTTATTATGATATGAATAGAAGTTAAGAGACGTCATAGAAGGCTGCTAAGCCCGTGAGTGATTCATTGTGGCTAATTTTCATAATACCTGGGAGTGGGGCATAGTACATTAGTACTATTTGGAATAACGAACTGATTCCTAGAGATATTAAGTATTTATTCTGCGACCCATGCAGAATAACGCGCTAAGATGAGGGGTCAGCCGTGGATCCAATCAGATCGGCAATTTGAAGCGCCATAATATCAGTTTACTCCATAAAAGAAGCGTGACATAATGAGTACGGACGCTATGGAGAAATCCTACTGTGGGTCCTGGCCTGCGAATCTGGTTCGTTATAGTCGTGGGTGGCTGCAGTTGATGAGTAGATCGTATTGAGAGGCATAATAATACGTAATTGGTGTCCGGTGCCTATATACTGCAAACGGTTAAATATACAAGCATCTGGTATATGAACTAGAGTCTGCTGTAAGCTAATGATATTTGTATGATTGTCACTGCTAGCGTGTCATCATGTATTTTTATATTCAACATACACGGAGATCCCTGAGATACTGTTTAAAGTACTCATTGTCTGGCGTTATGTGTAAGCATTTATTACTTACAAATTGAATTAGTTATGGAGAAGTGCTATGATCGCCTATTCGGAATAGCCACAAACTTTCGTTTCATTGTCCGAAATTATTGAATCAATGATTCTGTCCTGCATCGGAGGCATGGCGTGTGCGAGATAAGAGTCAATATGGTCAGCACTTTATCATCGATAGCTGCAAAAAGCATACTGTGGAGTTTTCTGCATTAGTGATCAGTTACGAGTACTTAACGCATGTCGGTCAAATATTCAATCATTTACGTTTGTAATAACATTCCAAGTAACTCCGTGATGGTGGTGGGATTTTTCTTTTCTCTTCTTGTGAAAATGTGTTAAACCACTACTAGATTCGATTGTACCACTGGTACCAGTTTCTAATGGCTCCAAGAAAATCGAGCGCTTTATTGTTCTAATCAAAAAATCGTGCAGTAAAATGAAATTGGATTGAATCTCAGCTATTGTCCTCTCCGTGCTTTAGCAGGAACGAACTACGCAATATTCTTATTATCATGACTCTCGGGAGAGCGTAAATCTTATGAAGAAGTAGTTGGTATCTCCGCATAAAAGACAGGGATGCACACTTTGGTAGACCAAGCCACTATTCATTTCAAGTTTTTTTTGCAATGGATTGGTTACTTTGAGGAAACGATCCATCCGTGGGTTTCTGAATACGCGTGTGATATAGACGTATAGCGTCTGGAGAGTGATTTTTACATTATGTAGGTAGACGGGAGTCATAACCAGTACTAGCGATGAAGGTCTCTTATAAGCTATTTACGATTTGTTACACCATATAATTTTGTCATTTAAAGATAGATTAAAAATGAGAGCAAGTTATCTTGTTTACCTTCATATCATTCTATAATGGCGAGCCGCGACAACTTAGTTGTGTTGGTCGTACACCAATAACTCTGAGTAAGTAGCATGGAGTTTACTCTGAATATGTATATGCTTGAGTACCTGGCCTCAACAATATTAAACTCCAAAGTCATTCAAGTAAGTCTGAAGATATATTCACATAAGGGGTCCCAAATATATAATATGAGGTATTTTTGTGGTGTTTGAATATATAGCGTTGGACGGCGTAGGCGAGTTCCCGAGAAAATAAGAGGCCTCTCGAGTGTGAATGAGGATTAGATCGTTTACTGTGACTGACTCTCTTTGCGGCTAAAGTGTGGTTGCGGAGTGATCGCTATTATATAGTACGGGATAATAAGGTGATATCTACCTATATCTCCGATAGTTTGCATGTACTAATAATTTCGTATCGCGAATTCCAGGTAATTGTGATAAGACGCTTAGTTACTCCACTGGGTAATAGAGTTTCCTACAAATGCTGTATAGTGTAAGATGTCCTGACGTAAGGATTACCGTCTTCACCTTATAAGTATCCTTCAGCTCTAGGTCTTTAGTCAGTCAGAAGGCGTTTCTGTGAGTCTCAGTGTATTAGTTCTGCAACTTCACCTACGTATTATTTTGGTTATATTTATTTATTTCTTGATTTGTTGTGAGTACTTATTATATGGATTTAGTGAGCATCTTGGGTTGAGGTCAATATCAAAGTCGCTGAGGGGGTATACGGCGGTATTCCCCCTTTGTGTTGTTTATCCCCTAATGCGTACCATGAATGCTGGGTATACTATTCCGTAGTAACGTCGTAGAAGGACAATACAAAAAGGGAATTGGTTTATAGTGGGACTTATGTACTATGGGCGTATCGAGCGCGAGGATTCCACTAAAAAAGAGTCGTGTGCGATAAGGTCTTTTGGAATAATAACCGGTAACCTGAATAGAACCCAACATATAAAACAAAAAGGAACTAGTCGATAACGAATTTTATCTAGACTCTTTGTGAATCCTGATTTAAGAAGGTGGAGGATAATAAGCGCATGCGCTAAAAGCGTGGCGGAGAAACTTAACTATGTCATTTAGTTCTATCATAACTCGTAGCTTATTGACTAGGCCTCTTACAAGAGACGATAGTATAAAAAAACATCGTAAAAGAACAGAATATAGAGATCATTATGACTACTCCATAATTTTCCTAGTTGTTACGATGAGCAAAATAGCCTGACTGCGGCAGATTGCTCGGTGAAAATCTAGTATTTGATACCTACAGTAACGAGTCTATGAGTGGATTGCAATAGAATAGCAATGAGAAAATATCAAATAGAAATAGCTAAAAATACTTGTAAAAAAAACATTATTATTACACATGAAATTTATCTGAAAAAAAAAACTAAGAAATATACACTCGATTGTGTGTATTCGTATCGACTGTAAACGCATATGCTACTTTCTACCCTCTTCGACAGATCAACTCGGTGGCGACACAAATACCCTCAAAGCCTTACTGAGAAAACAATCGAACAATAATTGAAGACCACTAAAAGCCGTTGCTATGTATGGATGCGGCTGGGTTATAATGAGGTGCTAAGTGATGTAAATGTGTGTATGATATGTGAGTGTATGATGCAACTCAGACCCGAACTCCCTATATATATATACACTATACACATACAAACCAAAAAAAAACCCAAATAAATAAAAATAACAAAATAAAATCTCGAAGATAAAGGAAACCTTCGTCACACGGTGTATATAGAGGTGTGTTCTGTGTCTGTGTGGTGTTATGTGTATATGTAGTAAAGGTGGTAACCTCAGTATCCACACCCTATAATACTAACTAACACAAATAATAAAAAAAAAAAAATAATACAATAAAAATAATAGAAGTAAGAACTTCGCACACGTGTATAGTGTGGATTACTGTGTTACTTGATGTGCGTGTATGTGTATTGGAGAAGTAGTGATGTGTAACCTAATTAGATCTAAACTGTTACATAATACCCACAACGAAAAAAAAAAAAAAATTTAACCAAAAAATGAAAAAGAAACTTTCACACAAACACCGAAGGAATAAATGCGGCGTTTTCGCAGGATCGCGATACTTGAAGTTATGTAACTTCAGATCTCCCAACATCATATACTATATTAACATCACAACAAAACAAACCAAAAAAAATAATATTAACCATAAAATCGAAAAGAAATTCACACATTGAGTATTAGGGTGTCTGATGTTGTGGTGCGTGTATGTGGATGTGTGAAGGGTGTAATCAGATCCCAAAACTCTATACACACAACAAAAAAACAGAAAAAAAATACAAAAAAATGAAAAAAGAAACTTACAACACTTGAGTATGTATAATTATAGTATTGTGTGTTCTGTGTCTAGTGTGTATGATATGTGGAGTGTGTGTAAACTTACATTAGATCCTATAGAATACTTACTATAACCCTACACAACAACACACAAATTATAAAATAAAATAAATCGATAGGAGAATACACACTTAGAAGTGTGTTGTCTGTGGTTGTTGTAGTATGCTATGTGTGTGTTTCCAGAATAAAAGGAGAGTGTTAGTTTGACACAACAACGATAAAAGCAATCAAGAAATAAAATATAATAAAATATCCGCCACATATAATAGCAGATAAAATTAATACGCCTCAATAAGTATAAAGATATAGTACTTAGATATATAATATAAATATAATATAATAAAATAATATAATAATAATAATAATAATAATATATATATATATAATTTATATTATCAATAATAATTAATAAAAAATGTAATATATAATATAAATAATAAATATATAATTAAATAATAATAATTAAAAATAATAATAATTAAATTATATAATATAATTATTTATTAAATAATAATAAATTAATATATATATAATTAAATTGCATTATATATATAATAATAATTATAATATATCAATAATAAATAATACTCTAATAATAATATTAGAATAATAAATGAATAATAATAATTAATAATTAATAATAATATAATATTAATAATATAATAATAATATTAAAATTAATAATAATATATGATAAATAAATAAATAATAAACTAATAACAATAGAAGAAAGCTAAAAACAAAAATCGTTAGAGATAAGGATTAGCGCCCTATCCAAATATGCTGTAAAGTAGACCCCTTATTTCACCTTAGTCTATACGTAAAGTATATATAATGTTATAGCATTAATGTTTGTACAAGATCGAAACTACTGTATGATATTATAATATAAGGAAAGGATAAAATACTAAGGAAAAGAGATATGACGTACAAAAATATATCGAAAAAGCACTGCTTTGCTTTAAAATAGTGGTTAAAATAGAAACAACTTCTTGTATCTTACTACTTACCATATACTGTAAATGTTTCAAAGGTTGACAAGCGAATATGTTTAAATTAAGTTGATGTGAGAAGGAAGAATACTTAAAGTTTGGTGAGTAAACGTATATCGAAAAGAAGCACAACGGCAATAAATAACAAGGACAAAAAAGTGACGAGGCTGAGATGGGTCTGTGGGTTGCATTGATGTGTTATTAAAATGTAATTAAGCTAAACTTTCTTGTTTTTATGGTACTATCTATACGGTGGTCTGTCTTCTTCCATAGATGATTGCATGGGATTATCAAGACGAAACAAAATGAGTATATATAAAATGACGATAGTGAGAGCGGGAATGAGGAAACTGAAAGGTAAGAGATGATTATAGACCAGAATATAGAATAAGATGGAGGTTGAATTTAGCACTTGATTAGACTTTTAAGATGGGATGATTTGATTATGATGGGGACAACATACTGTCGTTGTTCTTTCTACTAACCCTGGGATGAATGTAATTTGTTTGTGACTACATAACGGGTTGGGCAATCTGTATCTATATGTTTCTATTGTATATGGAGTGATGATCATAGTGGGAACAGAAAGAAAATCTATAGAGGGTGGAAGGGTGGAGATTAAGAAGAAAAGCGGTGTAAAAATAAGAATAAGCGGAAAAGACACTGCTTTGCTTTAAAATGTGCATAATGTATTGGAGAAGTGAAGGGAGAGACAGAGATGGACAACAGGTTCGTTTCGCTCTCTGCTTTTATCTCCATGCAGCAATATACGGATTCTAACTTGGGGCTTGGTCTGGTGGTTATGTGATGATTTCGAAATTCTAAAAAGACGTAGGAAAATTGTTACTTGACAAGTGAAGGCGGACAATGGGTTAGAAAGCGAGCCTCTTGACTGCGGCCCAAGGCTCGCTCTATGAGCTCATGGTGTTATAGGTAGGTTTTGAATAGCTCAAATTAACCCAGGGATTATGGGATGACTCTAGAAATAAATAAGAAGTTACGATAACGATCATTTCTAATATTTAGAATTGAGTATGAGATGAGAATGCTACCGCCTACTTATAAACTAAAACTATGCGATTGAAATAAATTATGCTACAAATATCAGATTATCCCTCTTTTTATTTTATACGGGGGAACAAACACTTCCGGAAGGGGTTGAAATTAGATTTTATGGTCATATATATCTTCCTACTCTAATGTAACCAGACTACCATTAATTAACTCCTTAAATTTTTCGCTCATGCCTCATTATATATAATTATACTAATTTCTGCTTATCGCAATAGGGAGGTTTTATTCACCGCAAGGTTAATGTCCTGGTGAAAGAGAATTTCTATAATGTTGATTGGGCGTAAGTGTATATTTTTTTTATTTTTTTTGGCACAGGTTATTTTGGCTGATCTTAAGGCAATCGTACATTTGAGCAATTGACCTAAGCATCTTGACTTCAGCTTCCGTGCGCAATGGAGCCTATAACAATTCTAATTTTAGTGAGACCTTCCTTGCGAATTAGGTTTTAGGGTATGCACTCTATGACTAAACAGAGTATTGCTTCCTAATTCAACGGCTCTCTGAGGATCGCCCTTCTAGACCCCCTTGGTGCTATTCGTGCTCAAGTTCAATTAGAACGTCTAACACGTTTTTTGTACGCATTTTACTAAAGATAAAGCGGATTTCACACGGAAGTAAGTTTTTTTGTGTGCACAACACTAGTGCTATTTAAAGTAAATGTTCTGGATTAATCGGAGAATATAAAGGATTTCATTCCTTAATGAAAATCTTGTTTACTCAAGAGTACGAATGAATGTCAATACATTGCTCTAAAATAAATTGTGTTTGAAACCTTCGATACAGTAAATGATGCAATTAATAACAACCATTAAGGTAAACAAGAACATTTATTTGTGTGGCTTAAACATTTCAAAGATGGCCAAGAATTTGTTAGATGGGGAAAACGGGCACCAATAGTTTTAGGGAATCATAAGTCAAACACTTGTTGAATAAAGATAAACATTGCACACGCTTCTTAGAGACTCCCATTAATATTCAGAGTGTGCAGAGTGCACGCGTTCATGACCAAGAGGAGCGATTTTTGAGATCAAAGATTTTGGATAGCGGTAGAAGATAAAGTCGAAAGCAAGTGGCTACTTGTCACATACTTACAAAGGTAAATGAGAAAAGGGTAACTAACATATGAATAAAGATATAATATTGTTAATGATAATGGTGTATATTACTGAACTAACATTCAGATGTAATTAGTAAACTACGATGTTTATGATGGACAGCATTAAGAAAGTGTGTTTGATTTTAAGTAAGGTGGAGTTGTCCATCTCTTGTTTTAATCAACATGTTTGAATAACTACAGACTTCAATAACTATTAATAATGATTAATACAATACTTACTATATTTTATAAAATACAAAAATATATAAAGCTAATTAAATAAAAAACGATAAAAGACCTAACGACGAATGACGCTAATGGTCATCGTTGTGGGGCGTATGAGTGTTATACCAGATTGAAAAAGAAAAAAAAAACAGTGTACAAAAGATCACCGGATGTGATCAAAGCTACGGTTTTAACCATTATTGTTATCCAGTGTTGAAAAATTAGTTGTATTATATAAAGAAAAATTGTTATTCAGAGGTATAATGGTAGATCACTGACGATTGAATTGTTAATATAAGGTTCTGTAGAAAATTAAACCACGTCATGATGGTGTAAATCAATAAAATTCAATAAAAAAAAAAGGAGCATTTTAAATTATTGAAGGAATAATATAGATGCGACTGTCTTATTCTCAAGTAGATGTTCTTTAAAATATATAAATATTAGTTTGTCTACTTTAATTGTGAACGGTTTAAATATCATTGGAACAATACTGTATAAGTTATCATATAAAATACAAAGCAAGAGTAAGATTCTATTTTGATCATTAGATATATACAAAATTATAAATAATATTATTTGAGAAAAAGCGTAGACAGGAGAACAGCGATTCACATTATTACATGTCGATATTGAATGTCATACACGAAATGTAAATGTAGGGATTATAAATCCATGTCTTTATTTACATTAAAAAAGAAATGCTATATAAGAATCACGATTGGAGTCGTTATCTAATATGTTGATAAAATCTGAATAAGATACCGCAGAAACACATCGTTGAAGTATATTTACATAATCCAATTAAGAGAAATATATCTAATGCGATAATGTAAGACGTATAATTTATAAGACAGTTCTAGACTTATATTACCCCTGTAACGAAGTGCAGATATCTAGTTAATTTTAATAATAAAAATTGTAATATATAAAATAGAAAAAACAAGTGAGAATGAAGTTTTTTTAGAGGAGAGGAAGATTTAGACAGATCCGAGAGAGAGAGCACAGTGGCACAGACTTAGAAGTAGTAAAGAATGGCTTATAGTATAAATAATCAAAAATTGTGCGATTGGGTGTCGAGACAACGTGAGTATATGTGGTATTTAATTACTTTAGGGGGCCTAAGGTCTATGTTCAATAGTTTGAGAGGGTGAAATACTTTTCGGGGTGTACTGACTGCTTAAAGGAATTTGAAAAAAGTTAAAATTCACAAATGCCACTCCTACTTTCTTATTTGTGGTTATGCGACAGTCCTATGAAAATATGACTTTTCTCGTTAACTTAAAAAATGAAAGACAAAGACCATTGTTGTGTACTTGGTCATACAACTAACAAGTTCTGTGAGATTTTGGTATCCAAAATAATACTATATCGCCGAAACCGACATTAAACAAATAACTATACAGTTATGGTCTACTTTATGGTTCTGTATTATTGTTGTTATAAAGATTCTGAACCGTTGTAGTTCACGTTTACTGTCTCGTATTGGAACTCGAACAAAAAGGAAAGCTTTAATATTATCAAGACTGTTTCAGCAATGGATCTAGTCAGATACAATGCCAACTCAAACAAATTTAAAATATAATAATTTTTTTTTCGGTATAAATCAAACCATTAGTAATGATGGGTACTGAGATCCGACCTACATTTAACTTAGTTAAAACTAAAATAATGTAATCTGTTGATTAGTACACTTCCTGGTTTCGATTTCATCGAAGAATACATTAAAAAGTAATATATATATATATATATATATATATATTATATATATAATTATATTATTTATATATATATATATATATAATATAATTATTGTATATTATATCTATATATAATATTATATAATAGTATATATATATATATATTATTATATATATTATATAGTAATTATTATTATATTAAATACTTTATCTATATATTAATATATATTATTAAATTATATATATAATTATATGTTATAATAGTATTAATTTAGAAAAAAAGGTTTCAGTTCATATATATATGAAAGAAAATAAGACCCATAATTTATTAATAGAAAAAAAAGATTAAAATAATATTTTCTTATATACATTTATTAGAATTTAAAAATAAATAAAATCTAAATCAAATATATATCATATATTCTTTGTTTATATAGAAAAAGTAAATTTTCATTCATAGATATTTTGAATTATTACAAGAGGCAGAGCACTACCAAATGGAGGCACAACACAAATCAATTAACTTTTCTTTTGAAAATAACCATCGGTTTCGGCAAACCATCGTTACAATTATCCCAACCTCCCAGTGGAAATACCTAATTATATTTTTTCACACAACAGAACCCCCACCCCCAATAAACTTTTCAATTCAAATCTAATCCATAAAACATTTTTTGACTTGGCATACAACAATGTTTACAAACGTGCCCCAACATGAATTTGTGAGTAGTCTCACCATCTCTCTAAACCTCAATATAAAATCTGTCTAATAATTTCTCTGTTAGCAGGAAGAAAATATCCATAACCTTCCCTAATCCAAAGTTCTGTCTAAAGTATTTGAAAAAGTTGAGGGGGATAATGTATTTCGGATTTCGATCATATGGAATCAGGATCTCATATAATAATTAGTAAATTAAAGCTTACTTCAAATTTTTTGGCTAGGTGAAAAGCATAATTTAATGATTTCCGAAATTCAAATCTGTTTTCTATGTCTGTCCCAATTATTAAACAATGCTGGAAACAAATCAATAATAACATAGAGTATCCAAGAAATAATGTCCTAAGTATAATCAATCTTAAAGACAATTTCTCAGTACTAACAAAGTTTCGCGTTCTAATTAACGAATGTACACCAAATCATTCAAAAAGAAATGAGTTATTGTATCATGGATGAAAAGTTTACAAATAGGGAGCATGGATGAGTAGAATCATGTAATTTTTAGACAGAAAAAGGTAATTAAAATGTATTGTGAAACTATATATATGGCTTCATACGCTATACAAATAATGACCCATTTGATAAAGGTTGGTCTTGGTGTGAGAAAAAGTTGCAAGAATTAAAAATGTAATTGAAGCTATGTTTATTCGAAATGTTCTTGGTTTTTTTGTTTTTCTCTAAAAAATAATGATTAAAATTAAATTGCGTATAAAAAATGAAAGAGGGTATGGTGTGAGGTATGGAAGTAGGTTCTAGATAGCGGTTTCGCAAAGTCCTGGATTTCTTCAAAAAAAAGCTGCAGTAAACAGCTGAAAAAAGTAGACAGAAGGATTTTGCTGTTTTGGAAATGATTCTAACCGTTTGCCATATAGAAATGTGGGAAATAAGTTGCCATCTGCCCGAGTGGATGAATTCGTGCTTTTGAGACATAAAACAAGTTAAATTTCTAAATTAAATTTATGATCGAAAACGACAAGAAAGTGCAAAGAGAGGACATGAACTTTGTCATATTTTTGCAAATCATCAAGAAAAAAGAAATGATCTAATGAAATAACAGGGTGCTAAGTTTGATACATAATATATAAATATAATTGGAAATCTTTGGGAAAAGAAAGAATAAGAAAAGGCATAGAAAAGAGAATAGGATATAATAAGTTATACGTAAGTATTCCCCAGAAAAAATAATTAAGCTCTTCATTAGCAAAAGAGTATTTCATTTATATAGAATGTTACTTATGAATATAGCTCAAAATTCGAGTGATCATATGATTCGTTTATGAATTATATACCCTCTAAAAATAAAATCTTTTTTATAGGAAGCATGTCACGTTCCTTTAATCTAATGTCCTAACTCACATTTGCACTTTAATAAATATTTTTGAAAAAAAATTAAAAGTTCAAGAGGTCTGCTTAAAAATCCGGTTAAAAAAATTAATGAATTGAGTATTGCGTTGAAAATTACCTTTTATTGATGCCAAACGTGTATTAAAAAATCAACTTGTTCCATTAGCTCATTTTAAAAACTAATACTGTTTGGAAATCGTCCATTGACTAATAGAAATTTCGTAAACCCTACGTGTAGCGATAAGAATTGTTTTCAATACTTGATAATATATGGACAAAAAATTTTGGAAATTTTCCCTCTATATTACGTGTACATCCTTAGTTAATAAAATTAGGCATATCAACGGTTCGGATGATTGGTTAGGAGTTTACTTTTGTCATTGGTAAAAAATTAACTATATGCTTTTACTATATGTGCTGGTTGCAGTTAAAAAAGTCGAGAAAAGGCTATTCATTTCTAAGTGTTCTATCGAAATAAGGATGTGAAACATTGTCGTAATATTGAGCAATCAAAATTTCATAAGAACTGCTATAAGAGGAAGGCGGCTGGATCTGGTACCCTAAAATTTTCATATATATCGGTTAAGTATAGCTTAAACAATTGCCAACCGTGCGAGAATAAAAGTTGTGATTCTTAAAAGACTTACAGATTTACCCAGTCCCTATTTTGTAGGTAGAATTTTCATTCAATTACAAAAGAATTTCTCTATTTCTCGTTAATTATTATAAAGTGTAAAAGTAACTCACCCTGGGGTAAGCATGACAATTGCGGTTTAAATGAAAAATAGCTCCAATAGAAATTAATTGCGTCTTATTCATAGGATATTTGTATACAGGATCTAATTCAAATAAATATCATCATCTTCATTGTTGTAGCTAAAGGGGGTCTCAAGTGTATAGGTGTCTAGTATATGACTGGAAAAATTTTGCTAATTATCGTTAGTAAGAGGATTATTCTCGTTAAGTATGAAATGGCTGCATGCGTCAAGAAATGGGCAGTCGCAGCGTTGGGTATAACTTCTCTAATGAGAAAAGCCTTTTGCAGCGAAGCCAAGTCAATAAATGCTTGTTATTTCCCTGGCAATAGAGCCCATCTAAAAGATAGCTTAAAAATAAAAATTAATAAATATGTTTATGTAAATGAAATGTTATAAAAGTATAAATAACAGAATATTTATATTGATTATAATTTTGTAGAAAGGATCTTTTCATGTCCTCACTTATATAATAAAAAATAAAAAAATTAAGCCACCATGAATTGACATGTAAATCAGAGACTATTTCGTAAAACTTAAAGTTTTATTGTGACTTAAGAGTTAAGTGCTACCAATCCTTAAACAACATTGATTTTTAAAAGGATACAACAGTCAAAAGTCTGGCCAGTTGTTGAAAATAAGAGGAGGGCACAGATTTACGCGAATTGATCCTTGGGGCAAACTTTTTGAGTAGTAACTCGGAGAGAGAAGTGAGAGTGGTGTAGGAAGGTGGTGGTTCGCACGGAAAGTAAATATTAAGAACTGTTCCTTCTTAAAGAGTGAGAATCATCAGGAAAAAGGAATTAACTGACAAGCGAACAGTCGTACTAACTTGTGCGCTTTTGCGGAGAACGAGGGGAGTGATGATTGAGGATTGGAGAGGTGATGAAAAGAAGGAGGCGAGTTGAGAGGACGTAGCGATGGGTTCTAACGAGAGAAAGAGACGAGAAAGAAGATGTAGGTAGAGATGAAAGAAAATGTGAGAAAGAGATAGGATGAGAGAGAGGAGTATGAGAAAGGAAAGACTGAAGAGATGGAGTACACTGAGAAAGAGGACGAAGGAAGATAGAAGTAAGAATCATGAAGGTGTCATATCATGTGTTGACGATGGAACAAGGTAAGTGATAGAAAGAGTAAGTGGAGTATTAAAGAGAGTGGTAAGGAATGGAAGGTGAGTAAGAGAGAGAAGTAAGGGAAAGCGAGAAAGAGAGAATAATAGAGTGAGGGAGGAGGAGGAGGGGGAGTGTGGAAGTAGACGAGTGGTAAGAAGAGAAAAGAGATAGAGATTGGCAGTAAGAGAGAGAGATGAAGGAGATAAGAACGAAGAGGTATGCGAGGTAGAGGATTGAAAAGAAGAAGTGGATGTAAGTATTTTCTTACAGTGAGAGATGCAGAAAGGGAATAGGAGATGAAAGTTGTGGTCAGGTGTTAGAAAAGAGAGGAGAGAGAGAAGAGATGAGAGAGATAGAGAGAGAGAGAGAGAGAGAGAGAGAGAGAGGAGAGAATAGAGAGAGAGGAAGGAGAGAGAGAAGGAGAGAGAGAGAGAGAGAGGGAGGAGAGAGAGAGAGAGGAGATGATGAAGCGGAATGTGTAATAAGCAGGTGAATAGAGTAACTGGGAGAAAGAGAGCTGGACGAGGCAGGCTGGGAGAGCAGAACCAAAAAGGTGGAAAGTTGAAGTGTAGCAAAGGAGTAGAAGAGAAGTACATGGAGGAGGAAAGAGGGAATAACGAGTGTTGGCAAAGAAGAGAAAGAAAGAGTGTAGTAGGGATGAAAAGGAATGAAAGATGTAGTCGGGTTTTTTTGAGGGGGTAAAAAGTTTATGTGGTCCTGGCCTCAGGGAATGAACTCATATATGATGAGATACCAGGACAGTGAGGGTTTCCGTGTGCAGGTATGGGGCGAAGATCCTTAGGGGCTGGATTTCTTTTTGACCTGCGGACGAAATTCCAACACTTAAGTCAGCTCGTTAATTGACTAATAATTACATTTAAATATTGGTTGATGTAGGGTTTTGGTCACTAAATGCCCGAAAGGCAAGGTTAACAGCGGCACTAGCCCTACTTGCCACATCTAAGTGGGAAGGAGGAGAGGGAAGATTTAAAAGGAAAAAGAAATATAGTAAATATCCATTATAGTAGTATAATATAGTAGTATGATGCTTTGAAAGTTTGCCAAATATGTAGAAAACGTTGCCAATATAGGAACACCAACTAATTTAATATCAATTTACAAAATATTAAGATTTTGTAACGGCAGGATGATTTAAAGTACAGCAAGGACTAATAGAAGTGAAGTAAATTCATAATTTTCCAATTAATGAATAGTTAGGAATAAACATAAAGCGGAACTATATATAATTAATATATATTAATATTAATAATATTTAATTAATATTAATATAATATTATAAATATATAATATTATTAATTGAATTTCATATGTACATAGGTAACCGCATTTATAAGCCACACGAACTCCAATACGGATAAATAGCGACCCTTATATACATATACTATTAGAGGGGTTTAGGATAGTATAATCTAATATCAATAATATATACTTCATTATGGTGAGTTGATACCTGTATAGTTTTATTATATTAATCGTATTATTTATTTTTAATAAATGTGAAAATGTAAAAATTTAGGTTGATGGTCATTAATTAATTATTTATCAGTATTTTCAAAAATTAAATAATAAAGAGCTAATATAATAAAAGATTTGTCCTCTTAATATACATATAAATTATTAATAATAGTCTCAATTATATAAATTATACAAATAGAACATTATGTACTGAAGATGTTACAATTGATATGCATTGAAAGAAGAGCGGCTCAATTTAGGTTATGAGAAAGCTAGACAAACAAAATAAGAGTATACTGTAAAGCAAGGAGATTCAAACGTGTTATCTTCCAATGTGACAAAAGAGTTGAGAGCTGAATTTAGGTCATGAGAAAGCCTAGACAAAAAATAAGGGGGAAGTTACACTGAAAGCAAGGAGATTCAGAACGTGTTATCTTCAATGTGACAAAAGGTGAGAAGTTGGAAGTTTTCATTTAATCTGAGGAGGCTCTCTCTCTCTCTCTCTCTCTCTCTCTTCTCTCTTCTCTCCTCTCTTCTCTCTCTCTCTTCTCTCTCTCTCTCTCTCTCTCTCTCTCTCTTCTCTCTCTCTCTCTTCTCTTCTCTCTCTCTCTCCTCTCTCTCTCTCTCTCTCATCACTGAGTGTTGCATTCTCTTTTTACCCTTCGAACTTTTGAGTCTTTCTCCTCACTGTATCATCGATATTACAAGAAACGCTGCTCTCTCTTATGAACTCTTTAATACCATATCTCCTCCTTTGAGTGTAGTTTGTGTGACTCGTCTTTCCATACAGTTTCATTCTTTCAGGCCCAGCTTTATAACCGCCATGCTCATTCGAACATGTGCTCTATCGTTCAAGTTTTTTCTTCCACTTTCCCCACTTCCTTTCACATGCACACTTTTATGTTTACCTTTCTGATCTGAATGAGGACTAATTTGCTATATCTCTGATGAATCAAATGTAGACCTTCAGTCCTTTCTTAGAAGTGGTTGTATCTATCTATCTATCTATCTATCTATCTATCTATCTATCTATCTATCTATCTATCTATCTATCTATCTATCTATCTATCTATCTATCTATCTATCTATCTATCTATCTATCTATCTATCTATCTATCTATCTGTTATCTATCTATCTATCTATCTATCTATCTATCTATCTATCTATCTATCTCTATATGATATCATCTCTATCTAATCTATTATCTATCTATATATATATTATATATATAGTATATAATATATATATATATATATATTATATATATATATATATATATTATATATATATTAAATAAGATAGTAATCACAACTTGCATTATACAGATCTCTCAGATCCACGTGAGGGACGTGGAGCCAATCCTGCTCCTCCAGCCTGCCGGAGTAGAAGACACCGATACATTCCTGACCAGGAATTCTCATCAGAATTTAAAGACTCTTCCATTGATTCAAGTTTGAGTGACTCTGGCAAGGAAGAGAGGTCATTAAATAGCAATAATTTGAAAGGAGCACGTAAATTTTTCACGATGGTTCATACAGTTCATGACACAATTACAGTAACGACAATCTCTACCAACACCGGTGTTACCATCGGAGTTTCAATTGTTTGTTCTGATTCGGCGTTGCCTCTACAACCATGCGTGTAACTAAACTGAGCAAAGGAATACAGACTTGTATATGGGAATTACATCTTTATGTTAAAGTTGTTTTTGACATAAATGTAAATTGAGTTAATAATAAAGCAGATATCGTTCCCAGTTTGTTTCATTTTAACCATCCTACATTTTAAGATAATATTCTTGATTAAACATAAATATTTTATATATGACAACTATTCTTTTTAATAAATTGCGGTTTTCTTTTTTTGAATTTTGAATTCTAATTAACCTATTTTGATTAGGCAATTTATGTTATTTATGAACAGAAAAAGAAAGGATTTGCATTCTCTTAATGAGTTCAGAAGTTTTGAATTCATTTATATCCATTTAATGGAAACCATTTGCGCGAGAAAGATAAAAATTTTGAAGGGAATTGGTGAATTAATGAAACGAAATCTCATCCTTTCAAAAACAATAATGTGGAAGGAACCACTTCTGCATTTTCTTGAAATAATACCTTCCGAATTTTCTTCGTCATGGATCAAGCTCTCATGCTAATTTACCACTAAACTCAGCTGCTCTGTATTTCTGTCTCCTAACTTAACTGCCTTTCCTAATTTCTTTGACTACTTAAATTTCAAAATGGAGGACATTTTTTCGTCTCCTTTATCTGAAATCCTCATTTTTAGTGATTTCACTGTTCGCTACCTCCATTTTCAAGATAGTTCTTGTGAACTCTCCAGCCATTTCTCTATCCAGAAAAACCTCGAACAGATAATGCCGCCTCTTATACGTATCCCTAATAATCTTGAAGATAAGCTCAACACAATGGAACTATTCTTAACTTCCAATCCTTTCCCTTATTCTATAAAAATCTTTCCAACTCTCAGCTACTCTACTCACATCTTTATCTTTGTATTTTGTTCTATTTTTTAAAGTCCTCCGCACCGCAAGAGAAGCCTCGCCTATTGTTTGGACAGTATTTACCGCTTCGGTGCTGATAACAGGGATGGCTTAGGATTTTACTTTGTTTATTTCCTTTAAAATGATTTCTTCTTTAATGGGATGGGTGTCTCGGAGTTTGCAGAAAGCAAAACTGAAGTGATTTTTTCTAGAAGTACATTCCATATTCTTTTCCTTCAACTAAAAATAATAAATGTTGATTTAGCAGTACTTGTTCTCATGCTATTCGCCGCAGTGATGTAGAATTTCGTGCAATGTATCTATCTATCTATATCTATCTCTATCTATCTATCTATCTATCTATATCTATCTATCTATCTATATATCTATTATCTTTATCTATCTATTATATCTATCTCTATCTATCTATCTATCTATCTATATCTATCTATCTATCTATCTATCTATCTATCTATCTATCTATCTATCTATCTATCTATCTATCTATCTATCTATCTATCTATCTATCTTTTGGATTCGTGCTGTATCTACTTTAGGTGACATTTATCTATCTTTCCCTGTCGTAATGTAATGATCTTCTTTCTGGTTTCTCGGGATTCGTGAAGTATCTAACTTTAGATGACATTAAATACTTTTTTTTCCAGTAGAAAAGAAATTAATGACTTTCTGGTTTCTCTTCCTTAACATATTTCAGCCATTGTTGCCAAAAAAAGCTAACTCTAATTTAGCTTTTTCCTCTATTTCTCCGACGGCCTAACTGCTGTCTTACCAACTGCTAAAACTGAACTATTCCCTCAAATATTTTCCTTTAACTTCACTTTAGATTATTTCGAAGATATTCCTCCTCCTCCTCTTCCTCCTCCTCCTCCTCCTCCTCCTCCTCCTCCTTCTCTACAACTCATTTATGTCTAATATAGTAATTTCTTCTAAATATGTTGTTTCTGCTTTCTATGTGCTTAACAGAGAACAAGAAGGTGAATGTCCCTGATGGTGTTCCTTATACGGTTCTTAAACTTGTTTTTCCGAGGTTGTACCTTCCTTGCTTTGTAAACTGTTTCGTCTCTGTCTTTCCAGTTTCTGGAATTTTTCTTCCTTCTGGAAGTATGCTTTTATTGAACCTGTGCCGAAAAGGGTGAAAGCTCTCAACCCTCAAACTATTGTTCTATGTTCTATGTTCTATGAACCTATGTTGTCTCCAAAGTTTTTGAATCTATTCTTCTAATCTTATCTCTGATCGACAATATGGATTTTGTAAAGGGTGTTCTACTAGCGATCTTTTCATTCTCTATGATTCTTGGTCATCTGATCTTCGACATTTCGATGAATATTTGTTGTAGAGCTAAACATGTCGATAGCATTCGATAAATTTCGACCCAATGTTTTGATTTCGAGGCTTCCCTTATTGGGAATTCATCCTTCTCTCTGCAACCATCTATCTCATTACGTTTCCGGTTATTCTATAACAGCACTTGTAGGCGTCTACTATTAATTCTTTAAATCTATCAATAGAAGTATTCCTCAGGGTTTTGACATATCCCTAGCTCCTTTTCTACTTTTCATCAATGACCTTCACTCCAACACTTCATCATCTATCCACTCTTACGCTGATAATTGCACTTCATTTCACTTTGAAACATGTGTCACTTAACTACATTTAGCTGCAATTGACCTCAAATCTTTTTCACATTCTAATTGGGACAGAAAACAAGGTTGTTTTTTCTCCCAAGCCTCAAAAACTCAATCTTCCGCACAGCTGTAACATCTTCGAAAACACGCGTCTCAACCCTTCCTCATTCTTTAATATATTTGATATTCCTCTTTCTCTTGATTATCGTGGATACACCACATTATTTATCTCGCTAAGCAAGATTCTAAGTGGTTAGGTGTTCTGTGGCCTCTTCAGAATTTCTTATACCACCCCAGTTGCTTTCTCTGCATAAGGAGTTGTTTCACCTTTGTATATAGAGTTTAAATATAGGGGCGTCATTGCCAAATAATCATGCATTTTGTGACAGAAATACAAAAGTTAGAACAAAGTTCATTTTTATATATAGAACACATTCTGCTATAGTGCCAAGCTGGGATACACTCATTGCACTAAATGGAGGGGTCTAACCAAATATTACTTTCAAAATATGGTTATTTTTAAATAATCGACAGTAAAATAAATGTTTTTCGTTGCTTAACAATATGCATATCACAAATTGAGTAAAACTAAGCGTTAACATCCATTCAGTTTTACTATATATTACTACTATATTAGGTTCGGAGCGGCGCGCACACATATTAACATATAATTGAAATTACATTAACTTGCATCCATAATTGTCCTACAACCCGATCAATGTTGCCACGAGGGATGTAATAGTGTGCTGCCTTGAGAAAAAATTTGAACGCTACCATTACATTTAATTAATATTACAGCAGACCACTAACCATGTTGAAGAAGATACAATATGTTAATATTGCAGTAGAGGTATTAACTCTAGTATCTACTAAACAAATAGCCACTAACTGGGATTTGTGTGTCATTTTCCAAATAGATATTAACGAAAAGCTGACCGGCCCAGTAAAGTCGAAATTGAAGATTCTGGAACTGATTATAGAACACTTGCAGAATATCTTGAGGCGTTTGACATAGCAAAGGAACTACCTAGAACATTAAAGATTTGCAGACTTGATGAAGATAGCGGAGTAGAAAATACATTGCGTGTGATTAATTCAGTCTGGCATAAAAGGTGTCGAAACAATTACAATAAAACTAAACTAAGCAGGATACTCAGGCGGGAACATACACAAACGGAGATTGAGAAAACTGGATACATAAACTTCTGATGACCTCTGGGCGAGTTGAAACCGTCGGTAAAGAAGAAAGCAACCGACACGTGTGTTTCTTTTGTAATCAAGAGGCAAATAGGAAAGACCTAACTTAAGCCGAAACCTTTGGGTTAGACACTCGCTTTCAGAGTGTAGCGCTGCTACTGGAAGACATTAGTTTGTTTGCCAAACTAAGTGGAAGAGATATGATTGCCATCAAAGCGATGTACCATTTGAGTACAGTTTGAATACTGGTTGGTAATCGTGGAGTTGGAAGAGACTATACTAACCTTCATCAGATCCATTGGAGAAGCTAACTTCAACCTGTACGTTGGGTCCTTGTTTAAGTTAGCACCATGGTTCTTTGCACTAGACTCTACACATTATTCCAGGTGGTTACCGGTCCACATCAAGGATATGATGAAAGTGCAAACAAATCACCCAGATATTGCAATAGCATTCAAACAGGGCAAATTTGTCGTACACAAGACCAACCGTTCCTTCTCTACAATTTCAATAGACCAAGCTCACAAACAAAATAATGAAAAGGTGAAAAATAATGGTGGTGCAATAGGCCTCACCAATAATCCTGAAGCGTTGGGAAGATGGATGGTAGCTGGTCCTGAGCTAGCTCGCATTGTTCAGGAATTCGAAGAAAATGTGAGTGATATGAAACCAGCTAGTAGTTCGCACCACGATCAGGAACATCATGTACAAGTTAAGTTCCATAAGGATGTCAAGGCGATGGCTGAAGTAATTGAAGATCTCGGGGACCCATTCGACGAATCCGGCAATGAACTTTACACTTTAGCAACGAAAGACGTTGCGCATCCTACAGCGGGTCAGGATGTAGCAAAGGCGAAACAGCTTGGTGTGCAACAGTATAAATCGTACGTGCGGGATCGGCTCCTCAACAGGACGGTACCTATTAACAACGTCATCACTAGGAATATACTTGGGCTCTTCCACGGTAGTGCAATGAAGAAGGCAAATGACATTAAGTCAGCCCTGGTGTCAGCCAAAAGTGACCCACAACTTTTCTCAAAATTATACATTGCATGTCAGAGTCGAGAAAGTGAAGTGGATAATTTCTTCAGCCATGGAAATCAGAGCAAACCTTCATCTCTGGCAGTTGGAGGAAAATGCATACCTGCACAAGGTCAAGCGTGTTTCAATGTTTACTAAATGACGACTGCGTATCGTCATATCGGCCACACGTATCATCTGTAATACTTGATACTATAGCCAGGAACTTCCAAAACTTTTCCAGAATACAGTAAACTAGTGCTCATTCCATACAAGGACAGCTCGATAAATTACAAAGGATCGATGTAGTGTGGGACGACTACCGTGGTGACAGCCTGAAGGCATCAACAAGGGAGTCTCGTGGAAAAGGAGTAAGAAAACGTGTGCTCTCAAACTCACCCTTACCAAAGAACTGGCAATCATTTCTGCTTGACAATACCAATAAGATTGAACTTTTTCTTATCTCACGCACGAGGCGATCGAAATATCAGCCTTGAGAGTAAAGATGTCAGTTGACTAACGACTGGTCGAACGACCGTCAAGAAGCTCTCGCTCTTCGCGAAGGATCTTTTCAGTGTTTAACCAATTACTTCACCGACGAGGAAGCGGACGAGCCGCATGTATTTGATCCAGGCTTGCAGATGTATCAGTAAAGGTCACAGACAGGCATCATGATTTGAGAAACAGACCTGGTATCCTGACATAGCTTGATCTTGCGCACTTTATTATCGTTCGCCAATGTTCCCGGATGTGTCATATCGGATCACGAGGAAACCGTTCGGAGTCCGGGACACGGTACCGACTCATCATTCCATTATCCTCGCGACGCAGCGAAATGGCGAAATATTCCCGGAACCTTGAGAAGGACAGTTGCCTAACCATTTTCTCCATGCGTCACAGGATGCGACACCAGCTTCGTCCATCAAAGTTTCCTGTCCGTGGAAAAAAGCACCCGCCGTGGGGAAGTCTGAACGCATTCCAGGCCAGCACAGCAGTGTTTCGCGAGTTAGGAGCGACTCCCACACCAGTGTCATGCAGGACGCAGCCATATGTTACATCTCGAGAGGATACCGGTCGCGCTACTTTCCTCTCATTGATCGTAGCAAGTACAGCGGAAGAGTTTAATGCAGCTAGGAAGGTACTTACTTAGAATCGGCGAAAATGTTGCTACAGACATGAACACTACCTATACAACCCAAAGGCGCTTTATCTGCACACGCCAATAGTAGCTGCGCATACCAAAGGGAGGGCATGTGTTGGGGATCAATTCACCGTTTTTCAATCCAGAGTTCCCTCACTAGATGCCTATACAGAGTGGGAGTGGGTAACGACAGCGTATTACAGTGTACCATCCACTCTGGACAAGGATCTACCTGGCTTGCCCGGTTGAGCATCGCAAGTGAACTTCTTCGCTGTGTGCAACTTGTAGAGTGGCTTGTGTAAAGTGCAAATGCTGTTTAAAGCAAACATTCCATTATACTCCACTCTGCCAATGTGATTGGCGCTTGCTATCACATTAAAAGAATATGATGTGAAAAACAGTTAATGTTTTATTACTATATTTCAACTATATACTATATACTACTATAATACTAACGTATATATATATATAGTACCTATATATATATATATATAGTCAATATATATATTAGATATATAATATATATATATATATATATATATATACATAGTGGGCGTTATCGCGATAATTTATCGCGTTAACGCCCGGGCTATCTGTTATCCGATAAAATTCTTTACGATAATCGGTATCGCGATAATTTTTGTCCCAAACTACCGATAACTATAACGCGATAAATTTATCGCGATAAGACGATAACCGATAATCTGCTATCCGATAAAATCTTTTGTCAATAATGGGTATCGCGATATACTTTTGTTATATATATTAATATATATATATATATATATATATATATATATAGTATATATATAATATATAGTATATATATATATATATATATTATATATATATATATATATATAATATATATTATAATATATATATAATATATATATAATATTATACGAAAAGACAATCTATATTAACGATAAATCGTCACCTGCCCAAACTCTTACCAGGGTCACCAAAAGAAGGTGGAACATACCCTTTATGACAGGCCTGGTGGTCCTTAACAAGTCAACTGGTGAGAAGAAAGAGGAACTGAACAGATGCATGATCCAACAGAGAAAATCTTCCAGTGTTTGTTCAGACAGACAATGACATTGTGTCAGAATATGGTAGGGTAAATAAACTAAATATTTAGCGAGACGTTATTCAATTCATTCTTTATACCTTTTACCTTTTTAGCTAATGCAGAGTAATTCTTCCATGTTTAAACTAGATTAAATAATATCTTCTTTTCAATTGATCAGGTCATAGGGCCACCCCAGTCGCCCGTTACCACTGGATCAAGGAATCCAAGGCAGTATGAAAAACAGTGCTATCGATGGGGCTGGCTGCATCCCCACCCTCATTGAACCCAAAAAAAGCTGATTAGACTTGAAGACCAATGCCAATGTCCAGTTCTGAGATAGACAAGAGGTTTTCCAGCACCTTTGAAGATGAGGGGTACCTTCTGGCCCCTGCCTTCCACCCCCAAGTTTCGCCTTTGTGGATGAGGGCTTTTGAAGAACAATGGCCAAAAGTCAGGCCCTGATGGAGAAGAAAGGTGGAAGAGTTATGGGTCGTACCGCAACTCGGAGAAACGCCAAACAGTACCAGCAAAAGCAAGCGAGGGAGAGGACCATGGAAGAGAAGGACTAGTACTCAGCATCTGTTTGGATGTTCAGGGCCCTCTTTAACCATCTTTTCATTCTCGGTCCCTTGGCAAAAAAAAATTCACCTTAGAACTTCACAACACCAAAAGGTTAAAAAATTATAATATATAACCAGCAATCCCAATCACCACGCTATTACCACCACCGGTCATCATCCCTACGATACCACGCGCACTCGGACGGACACGCCTTGACTACGTCGCCTCCAAAACATCGAGGCGCAGAACGGGACCACGCCGAAACCGCGCTCCCAGCATCAGCATCAACACCCCGTACCTACCAAGCATGGTCGCGAATATGCATGCCCAATCGACCACTAGCTCCTCCACCGATCAGTCCCCATCTCTAACTATCCGCTGCGCACGGTCTTACCTTGAAGCTTCTCACCAATCTACATCTCATCAACGCGCAACCCGCACCACTCGCACTAACATCCACTAGCCGGCCCACACGATATCTGCAGACTACAGCACGTTTCCTAAGCACTTCGAACCCACAGCATCCCACGCCCGACCGCACTAGTCTGTCCTTCGTTTAGTAGCTCTTACTACACTCGCCTCCTAGGATAGTTGGCTCATACACATGACCTCCCCGTACCAGCACCAGCTACGTACTTCGCGGTCTCCTACGCCACCCACGTTTGCTCGCAACCTACCATACCTCAATCTCTCTCCAGCTCCCGGTCGGGCCACAGTCTGGATCGTTGTCTATACCCCGATATGCTCCTCAACCGCTGCATGCGTCTACCCCCAAACTGATGATGTCAGATCAGCACGGCTCCACCGATCTTCCTCAGCACAGAGACGGCTCGGTCACTAACGCAACGCAGCCAACACACACACAATGCATACAACGATAGACACTCAGCCACCCCACACCTCGTCTTGTCACCAGCTCTTCACAGCTCCTTTCTTCTCGGGGCCGCATCCACACTCCGCCGCACGACATCGGATTACCATGCTCCGCTAATAAGAACTCACTATCGAAGCTCATGATTACACGACAACGACTATCGCAGCCGCAACAGTCTCACGCGTCACGCACAATGCTCGGCCACAGAACGAACCGCATTCCCACAACGCGCGCTGGACACCGGCAAGAGTCCGTCCCGCACGACACTTCGCGAACATGTCTAGTAAGAACTGTCAGCCATAGACATCTGAAGATCATACACGGTCATACCTATCTGAGACCCTCCCATATATACCTCAACTACTCCGCACCGTCGCACTAACATCCCCACGTCTACGACCCCCGAACATAACCGCCTCCCACTGCTCTCAGATCCAACCGCTGTGCACCATCACAGCTCTCTACACTCATCACTCAACGCAACAGTCGAGTCAGCGTAACCACCCACATAGGACAACCAATACCGATCGAGGACCCTCCTCCCACACCGGATTTCATTCGCCACTGGCAGATTACTCTCACACCCGACTTCGAGCTGAGCGACGTCCTCTCCTGATCGCGAACCTACGGCCAGCACCATCTGCTCACTGCTAATATAATCATGGAACATGATAGTGATGATCCTCACGCAGGCCCACCTTAACCTAGGCTACCATCGCAATACAGAATCCTACACACATATTAGTTCTACTAGTGGATTCAAACTTCTACCATCAGATGACCAACCTCTTGAACCAGTCAGTATAACTATGATAATCGAATACGGCTACATCCACTGCATTTCCCTACGATAAATACGTTCCCGCCAAATCAAAACTAAGCAACCTGCCACGAGCTGACTTGAGCGGACGTCGCCATCCGACGCTAGCCTAACTACAACATCCGACTCTTGCTCCTACGTAGCTACTAACTATCAATGTCGTATCGAATCCGTACATATGCATCATTCCCAATATATACACCCACAAGCACATAACGAGCGCAAGACATCACCTGCTCGCACTCTTCCGCGCCGTCGCACGCTAGACCATCGCCACGTGAGAGATCCTTCACGGGACCCTCAATATATATATATAATATATTAATACGTATAATATATATATATATATATACTATATATAGTATCTACTTACATATATATATATATATACTATATATAATATATACGCAATAGTAAATACTAGCTTACACTAATAGCATATTGTATATATATCCACGTCATGTATACTACTATTCATATCATACTATTTATATATACTTATAGTTGTATACGGTATATATACTAACTTACTAATGACTTAGTAACTAATACTATTATATTATTACTAGTATAGTATTATCGTTATATAGTAATTCACTTTGAATATCTTACTATATTATCTATAGTATATAATTATTACTATATAATATTACTATATATATACATGCTTACTACTTAATTATACTATGGTCACTATACTATATAGTTAAATTCTTTATTATTATCTTTTTGTTTTTTGCTTGTCGGTTGTCTGTCGCCTCGTTCTCTAACCACCTTGGGCCGCCCTCATGATTCTGCCCGGCCCTTAGGCAATTTGGCACCTAGTACTGTGCCTAGTCGACAACTTAAAGCAGGCTGCTGGTTTATGCTGATGCTACTATACCACTGAAACATAACCTAAAGGCACAACTCGTCAATCAAAAATCCCAATCAATCGGTAAAGTCCTGACTCTCTCATTGTATCAGAATAAGTAGCGGCTGCGGAGGCGCGATCGACAGGACAGCCTGTCAGGCATCCTAGCTCCCTTTAAACGAATTGAGAAGCATGCTCCAGATTGAATCCCTTTATAACCGCTACCACATACCTGCCAACTTGCCGTCACAGCCGCTGGGGTGGAGGGATTGTTCGTCCCTTTGGGTCCAAAGATAATTTTCAGAGTCCCGAAAAGGACATTCAATCTGTCAGATGATAAACCTTTAAATATGCCTCATGTTTATGAACCAACGGACAACATCCAGAAATCCGCTGCAGGAAGGCCAGAAACCTAGTATCTCTTATATTTTACTATATTGAATAACCATATGTATACATTAACTGAATTCTTTGATTCATTTCAAATCCTTTATTAATTAACCTTTATCTTTTGCTTTTTACATACATTATAGAATCTATAACATCAGAGCGATAAATTAGAAAATAAATTTTATTGTAGAAAACGTGAGAAGATGTCTCAGAAGGGAAAAAATATTTAAACTTTTATTAGCATAAGACTATCCAAGTACTGATGTACTATGTCCTTATAATAAAGCATAGCTAGCATAACATATTCCCATATTTTCTGAAGGTACCGTGGTCGACATAGAAAAACGTGATCACTTGTTTATATCTATTAATCTAGTTAATAATAAAGAAAAGATGTAATAAAATTTATTATCTTAGCATTCTTTTTCTTAAAAACCAAACTGTTGTGTTTTTTGCCTATGTCCCTTCATGCATTGTATTTATAACAAACATGAAAATACATAAACAATTCTGAGATTTATCGTATTTATCGGTTATCGCCTTATCGCGCCCAGATGATATTGTTTTTTTCCACCGTGAGTTAATCGGATATCTCGGTTATCGCATACTATAAGGCTTTATTCGTTAATCGATTTATTCGGATATTATTTCGCGATACAATTTTCGTTATCGTGCCCTACCTATGTATATTATATATACATAAACCGATAATAACCAAATTATTAATATAAGATTCTAACGCTTATTAATATAAGATCATACACTATATACTAATACCTATTTTTATATAAAACATATATATATATATAATACTATAATATATACTTTATACTATATAATATATATATATATATATATATATAATATATAATATATTATATATATATATATTATATATATAATAATATATATATACTGTATTATATATATATATATATTATATATATATATATATATAAATATATATATATATATAATTATTATATATATATATAATATATATAATAGTAATATATAATAATATATAATCATATATTAGTGTAGCTAAACATATTTACCTTGCCTGTAAAGACACTTATTTTTTTCTTCAATACAGAAATTATAATTAACAGTAATTGCTTAGCCTATATAAAGTAGTATATTATTACTCATATAGTTACTATATATATATTATATACTATATATACAATATATTATATTATAGTATATATATATATAATAATCTATCACTTATATATATTATATATAACTACTACTATATATAATATATTATACTATACATGATGCCTTTTAAATTATATGCGACTTCAAATTCTTATATGTATATGATAATTACTCTTTACCAATATATTATCATATTAAATATACTAACTATACATTATATTCTCCTTATTATTCAATATACTTAAAACCTAATCGTGAAGAAGACCTATAAGTACTACTCCATCAATAACAGTATATATAGTAATCGAATCATATACTATATCCGGCTAATATCCTACATAGTTTCCTCTTAATAGATCATATTATATATATATAAATTTAAATTATCCACTTCAACGCGGATTATTCTATTTTATTTATTAGGTGTATTAACCCTTGGCGTAATAAAATAACCAAATGTCATGCACGGGGCTAGGGAGTGTGCAAGTTGAAAACTTAAATGTTAAAAACTGATTTTATTTTTCGAAAACTTATTAATACTATCTATATGATAAAACGACTATTTAAATTAACTTTTTCGAGTTTATAATTAAGATTGTCATTTTTTCTTTCTTTTTTAAATTAGATTCGTGCGAGCTTTCGCCCACGCTAGCACTTGGGCCTCCTTTCAGGTAAAAAAGATAAAAAGAGAAACTGTCAACTACGCGGAGCAGTAATGAATGGTTTTTTTTTTTTTTTTCGATTTTATGTTAGTTGATAATTTTTGTGTTTGTTAGCTGTTTAAAGTATTTGAGGAAAGGCATGGTGGCGTTTGGTATATAATCCCAATTTATATTTCGACCGGATAATTATTAATAGTATATTCGTGTTATAAATAGTATACAGATTCGATTAATTTTCCTTTTTTTTTTTTTTTTGTTTTGGATTGAGTGGTTTAAGATGCTTGTGTGTTGGGGTTGATTCTGTGGGTTTTTTGGGTTCGATGGTGGGTGAGGGAGGAGTTTTGTTTATCATTTTGCAAGTCATTAGAGTGTTTGTTTGATTCTACCAGTTCCAAGTCGATGTTTTCGGTCGCCTATATTATATGGAAATTACAGTTCGTTGGACAATACGTGTATTTTGATAAAACGCATTGTTTTGGGGGGGGTTCTGGGGTAAAGGGGGGCTTCTAAAGTAGTGTTTCAGGGTAGAAGGTAGTTGTTTTGGGTAAAAGAGATGGAGGGGGGTAGTAGTTTTTTTAATTTTGTGATCCAACATGTAAGGTAAACCAACTTTCCTTCCCATACCCTACATACTCATTCACTCAAAATAAAAAAAAAACTTACTAAAATGCTTAATCTCTTTTACCCAAAACAATACCTTCTCCCTGAAACATACTTTAAAGCCCCCTTACCCAAAAACCCCCCAAAACAATGCGTTTATCAAAACACCATGCAACAACTGTAATTCCATATATGCGAAGCCAAACATGCGACTTGGACCGTAGAATCAAACAAAACACTCTAATGACTTGCAAAATGATAAACAAAACTCATCCCCTCACCCACCATGTCGAACCCAAACAACCCCACATAATGAAACCCAAACACACAAGCTCTTAAAACCACTTCAATTCAAACAAAAAAAAAAAGAAGAATCATCGAATCTTGTATATATTTATAACACGAATAACATAATAAATATCCGGGGCGAATATAAAATGTGGAATTATATAACCAACGCCACCATCCTTTCCCCAAAATACTTTAAACAGCTACAAACACAAAAAATTACCAAACAACCATAAAATGAAAAAAAAAAAAACATTCATTCTGCTCCCGCCGTGAGTGACAGTTTCTCTTTTGTCTCTTTTTAACCCCTGAAAGGAGGCCCAAAGTTGCTAGCTTGGGCGAAAGCTCGCACGGAATCTCAATTTTAAAAAAAAAATAAAAAAATACATTATAATGTAATTATAATCGAAAAGTTAATTTAAAATGTCGTTTTATCATATATAGATAGTATAATAAGTTTCGAAAAATAAAATCAGTTTTTAACATTTTAAAGTTTTCAACTATGCACACTCCCTAGCCTGTTCTATTACATTTGTTATATTTTATATACGAAGGGTTAAAATACCCAACCTTATAATATATATATATATATATAATATATATATAGATATATATATTATATAATACATATATATTATATATATAAGTATATATATTATACTTATATATATATATAACATAATATATATAATATCATATAATATATATATATATATATATATTATATACTAGTATATTATAATATAATAATATCATATAATATATTATATATAAGTAGTATATATATATATATATATATATATATAATATATATAATATATATAACTATAATATATATATATATATATATATATATTATTATATTATATATATTATCATATATATATAAATATTAAGTATATATTATATTATATATAATATATTATATATATGACTATATAATATGATACTATATTATATACTATATACTATATATATTACTATATACTATATATATATAATATAATATATATCTATATATAATAACCTAGTATATTATATATATATATATATAATATATATCATTATTCATAACTATATATATATACGTATATATTATATATATAGTATATATTATATAGTATATATATATACTATAAGTAGTAAAATATATCTAATAATATATACTTATATATATACTATTATATTATTATATATACTTATATAATATATATATAAAAAAATAATATAAATATAATTAAATATAATATAATATAATATAATATAATATAATATAATTATACATATAATATATAAAAACAATTAGATTTTTAACAGCTCGTAGTGATAGTGTATTTTTTTTATTTTTTTAAAATTAAGGATTCCCAAAGTGCTAGCTTGGGTGAAAGCACGCACGAATCTAATTTAAAAAAAATAAAAAAATACATATAATGTAGTTTATAATCGAAAAGTTAATTTAAAATGTCGTTTTATCATAT
>JABUQX010089110.1:15000-38676 GCA_015478945.1 Trachelipus rathkii | reverse complement strand
CTCATGTTATGATCAGTGTATTTTATCTATCTTTGCTAACTACGACCTTAGAACAAATTTTATAAAAAATATAATGTACTTACTTTTCTCCGGCGCTCCCAAACAAAAGGACATTGATTCATTTTAACTTTGACTCACTTTAATTTGTATATGCCTAACTACCAGTTTATATTTATGAATATATTTTCTTAACACTTTCCTTTTCAGACTCTGGAAACAAATGAATGTATTTGTCTCTCACATTCGTATTTATTGACTGACAAATTGAACAAGTCCATGCAAGTACGAGTCTTACTGCGCTGTCTTCGCAAAGCTCTGAGACAAGAATGGACAAGAATTTCTACTGCGCGAATGCGTGTAACATGATGATACTGGTATATCATTCTGTGCAAGTTTTTACAAGTTCAAAGCGAATGGCTACAACTTACACAATTTTATGAAATAAACTAATTTAATTTAATTAATATATAATGCTTAAATGAGATCCACTATCGTTGACCCCCATTTACATCTCATGGACCCCCAATTTTTTTTTTAGACTTTCTATGGACCCTTTTCATGTTGTTGTGGACCCATGGGGATCGATATAGACCACTTTGGGAATCACTGGTATAAATGGTCGTGATTTTGGTACAGAGGGACTTTCTCCCTTGGATTTTACTGGTGCTTGGATGTGTTGTAAAAGTGACGTGGCAATACTGTATATAAAGGCGTCTGCAATAATTACTACCGATCTCCTTGTATATTAGTGTGAGCACCGTATGCTCAGGTGTAGATATATCACGTGGTCAATGTTTTGAAATCTTTTATTATTTTTTTAATTCTTGTGTAAAATTTTAAAAGTAAAGGTTGGTTAATATTTTATATAGTATAAAATATCGTGTTTTATGTTAATAGAGTATTTACCATTTATTTTAAAAGTGTTAAGGCGTTTGAAATTTTTACTTGTGCTCCAGGTGATTTCCAGTTTTTACCGGAAGTGGATATTTTGGTATTTTATGTTTAGCGCAAAGCAATCATAGTAAGTGGTTTATTTACATTTTATTTTAACATTTCAAAATTTTTGGTAACGATATTTTTAATATAATATTTTCTTTAATATTAAAGTTAACAGTAATATTAAATATTTCAATTCCTATCAATATTCAATATCGTCAATATTGCATGTTGAAAGGAAATTGCATGCTTAAGTTCAAACAGCTGATTGTCATCTATGTATTGAGTTTTCAGTTAGGATTTTTTTTTTTTTTTTTTTGCGCTCTATATGATACCTTGTGATTTGCTAAGTGTTAGCACCTGCGTAAACCGTGGGATATCATATCACTTGTGCGTTTAGCTTTGCTAATATTTTAATAATTAATATTAATATTTAATATAAATAACAATATATATATTCTAACAGTAAATTCTGAGTCATAACATTTATATAATATTTTACATATAAAGAATATTTTGGTTTTTAATCAAAGATATATTTATGGTACATGAAGTATTTATTTATGTTTTTTTAATTAAATATTTGTATATATAATCTGCCTGTCAATCACACCAAGCATTTCTTTTATCTCAAATAATTATTTCATTGGTAATTTGGTAATTTATTCAGTACTACTTTTGCTCTGACTAATACAAAAAGAACCCGTCACACGTTTTGGTACTTTCATCTCGAGCATTGAGGATAGCTGTCTTGGTAAGTCAGAATAATATTTACATGAGTCATTAAGGTTTATTTAATCATTGGTACTATCAATTTGGTTGAGAAGTTACTGCCATTATTAGTGTGTAAACTTTTATGTTCCTGTTGCATCATCTTCGAAAGGGGGCCTGGCCGTGATATCAATTGATTCAAGTTTTATGCAAGTAATTTGATGTTGTAGCCGTAGCATTACAATATATATATATATATATATATATATTATATATAATATCTAAATATATATATATATATATATATATATATATAATATAATATATATATATATATATATATATATATATATTATAATATATAATATATATATATTAAAGGTGAAACTAAAGGGATGGAATCCTGGTAAGACAATAGCATGCAGTGTCCTTAGAGTGTATGCATCTCTGTAAGAGGCCTAATTGCAAAAAGTTGCAATATCACTTGCATTAATGGATCATCTGTGTTAACCTTAAAACAATGTTTACATTAATTTGAAAGCAGTGTTTGGCGCCTCTTTTTCTTTCCCTAAAGAAAGGAGTGCCAAAGGAACAAATGTTTGACTGGTGCTGGGTCCAGTGAGGGACGCCTACCAAACTCAATACCCCGGGAGTCTTGTAGCAACCCTCATAGTGAGGATGCCCTACGTAAATTGTTAGATTGAACAAAAGGCCGGAGGTCTATTTAGGATAGGGAATTAGTGCATTATCTTATTAGTTATCTGTGAAATTCATAATAGTGCTAACGTTGATATATGCCCATCTATTATTCCAATTATTTAATGAAAATCATCTTTGTATTGTTATCTAACTATCACAAATAAAGCCACTACGAGAAAGTGCTCTAATTAACCCCCTTTCTATGACTGTCGAAGCTGATTTCGGCCTAAGACGTCATTTTGGTACCCCAGGAGCGACCAGGGGGCTCTAAACCCCCTAATTGGAGTCAGATAACAATTAATAATTGAAAAAAAAAAAAAAAAAAAAAAAAAATTGTTAGTTCACTAAATTCAGTGTTTAAATATTGGTTTTTAGATAAAGTAAGTAAATTTACTTTTTATAAAAAATTAATAACGTGAAGAATAAAGTTCTTATTACATATTAAATAAGAAAATAAAGTCGTTATTACTTCGAAAGCGAAAAATCCAAATTCAAGCTCTCGATTTTAGGCCTAAAAACAACGCCTAGTTAAGTGACTCAAAATCTCAGTCGGTAACAAGAAGACTATAGAAAAATGGTATCGACGAAAAAGCTGACTCTTAGGACTCAAACTAAGAAGTCCACAAAAAGAGGGAAGGACAAAACTCCCTCTCCCCAACGCCTTTCCCCCTCTCATAATGAGGGAACGCCATCTGGTTCTCGCTCCGAAACTGAGATGGAAGCGACGCCACCATCTTCGCGCCAAAAGGAAAGGAAAGAACGCGGCGTCATGATGCCGACTCACCGATAAGAACATACAGCCAATTAACATCAAGTCAATTACCAACCTTTGATCCCTACGTGTTATACTAATTGGTTGAGTGGGCGACCACAGCCAGATCTTCAAATTAATCACATTGAAGACACACTACTGAACATGTTCCGTTTGTTGGCTCAATTTTGCCCACAAATTTGGTCTCCCAAAGATCCACTTTCCCTCCTTCTAAAACACGCTTATCGTCTGCTATGCAAACATCGAAGAAAGTTTACCTTTCCCAGCATTGAGGAATAGAATCCGAGATGTCTTTAAACAAGGAATGAGACCCGATGAATTGCCTAGTGAATATCTCCATCGTGTCAAGGGGGTATTGGGGAATAAAAGCTTCGATGTGTTGGTAGAACACAACCCCAAATTTGCGATAGACCTCTTCTTAGAGCAGATGCCGCAAAATATTCAGATGTCAGTGTATTCATTAGCTGAAGAAAATGACCTTGTAAGGATGGTTAAAGTTTCAGACGATCTTTATAAGAATTTTGTTCGAAAAGGAAGAAATTATCATCAACCAAATGAAGAACAGACGTGGAACTCTGTAAATTCGGTACGTAACCGAACAGAATCAAGAGAAACAAACTCCGCCTACCTTCTTCCCAGCGCGCGCAACCAAGAGCGCCAAACATGAAACTGAGAGCAAAGGTGAAGGTCAAATCGCACCCAGCTGGCCCACCTCACGAAGATTGTGACCGAGCTCGCCCACAACTTTCAGCTGTTCATTAAAAACCAAGAGAACTCAGCTGAGAGAGGAAATAGGACACGCGAGAAAAGTAGGTCACGCTACTCAGAATCAGATACGAATGGATACAGTAAAGCATTTAATAACGCTGTCAATCAATTATGCTTCTATCATGCTCGCTATCTCTTCAAAGCCTACAAATGTGAGAGTAATGAGTGTCCTATGTATCCATTAATATATGGAAATAACCAGAAAAATGCCCCATCATCGTCGGAAAACTGCTAACCAGGCTGCAAATTTTACCATCAAATAGCAGCCGTGGAAAACACACTCACAATAGAAAAGTGAGATTTAGTAATACCCTCCAAGTGATAAGTGACCCTCTTACAAACAGTGACCATCAGGAAAATAAACATACAAAATAAAAGTGCTGAAGTATTAAATAAAATTATATCAATCATAATAACTCTATTAACCTTGAAAATAATAGTGAAACAAATACTACTACTACTACTACTACTACTACTACTACTACTACTAATAATAATAATAATAATAATAATAATAATAATAATAATAATAATAATAATAATAATAATAATAATAATAATAATAATAATAATAATAATAACAATGTCAATGAAAATAATATTATTATTAAAAACAATATGAACAATCTTGATCCAGAAACTGATCAAAATATAAATATAACTACCAGCACTACTCAAATGGAAAATATAAATATCCTTAAAAATAACAATAAAAATGAAAAAAATGATCAAATTAATGAAAACTTTATCAATCAATACTCTTCAATTCACACAAATGTACAAGGAATGCATGCTCCTTCTAGTCCGAATAACGCTAAAAACTTAAATATGAGAAGTAGTAGTAGTCCACAAAATGAAAATATATCATCAAATAATGATATTACATTAAATAATACTGACCTCAATACAGGTCTCGATACAACTGTCTCAAGCAATGTTGGTAATGTACTTAATAACCATTTTATTACTACTGTTAATCCATCGCATGTGGGATACATCTTTTTTAACTCAAATTTATTAAATGGGGGGGGGGGTGTTATAGATAATACAAGGGAAGATGGAAGCAATGTAGCAACTATCCTGTCAGACCCAACTGATTTATGTGCTGATGACGAGCGCTGTTTAGGCAGTGAGATAGTTACAGCCGATGTTGAGGGAGACAGGAGGGTTTGCAAGATTGACAATTTGACCTTGTATATAGTCTATGACACATTAAATAAGATCGATTATTTGGTAGATTGCGGTTCTGTATTCAGCCTCTTATCATGCGCTGCTAATGACCATCAAAAAGCGCCGGTAGGCTATATGCTTGCTGCTAATAATTCAAAAATTGCAATCTATGGTATAAAGATTTTGAAAACATCGATCTGGGATTGGGGGCGTAGATTATTGTTACTGTTTCATATCGCTGAGTAAGCACAATATTTTAGGATAGACTTTTTAAAAATTTCGAAGATGGGCAATAAATTTTAAGAATCCCTGCTCTACAATGATTACAAATAAGAACTATAAAATCTGAGTAGAAATGTGAAATTTTAAAATGTTACAAATAAATGCAACAAACTCCCCTTCTTCATATCTCTCTCTCTCCTCTCCTGCGCATGTGCCTTCTAGTTCTTTAAATTTTGAGTTATTATCGAAATATTCTGAGGTATTCGTAAACCCTTATTAAAAGAAAAACACCACAACAAATATTCAAACAATATAGAAGGTTATGAAAACTTTGAAAAATATAAAAATAAAAATAAGAGAATGAGCACCGCATTAATAGCTGAGGACGGCCAAATAACTACGAACGACGAAGCCGCCTATATTCTCAGAGAGAGTATAATAGAACTAGCCAACAATTAATCCTTATAAAATAGATATAAAAGGACCGCCCCTCCTCTCTCTAAGCCAAAGGAGAGTCCACATAAACTTTATGGCTCAAACCAAAGCCAGAACTCCGACAACCTCGTAGCCACAGAGTCACTCAGAACGCAGCCATTCACCATGGTCTTTTTTCCCATGAGTGTCTCTCGAGAAAAGCCGAAAATCGAGCAGATAATCTCCGATTTCAGGAGAAGTTGAAAGCAAAAAGAGCCGGGTGGGAGTCTATGGACTTCCGCATTTGCAAGATGCAATATCAAACCTGCAGGGAGCCGTCTTTTCACTAATCTTGACGTGACCCGCTTTTACTCGTGCCATTAGCGCCCCCGACTCCCAAAAATATTTTACCAATTACTACTTTCAAATATCGGTTCTTTCACCTACAGGAATTTACCCATGGGCTATGTGTCATCTCCCTTTATCTTTCAATCTTACATTGATACAGTCTTACAAGGCCTACCGAATACGCAGGCTTATATGGATGACGTATTGATTCACACAAAGACCGAAGAAGAGCACAAAATCCTCCTGGAGAAGGTGTTGAAGAGGTTAAGTTATCTACACCTAAGTTTAAATCCCACAAAATGCCAAATAGCCAAAAAAGAGATTGAATACTTGGGATATACGGTCAATGAAAGCGGCCTAAGGCCTAACCCTGAGAAAATTGGGGATATTTTAAACACCCCAAAGCCCCGAACCATCAAAGAATTAAGATCCTTCCTCGGCCGCGTGAGCTTCTACCGAAGCAGTGTACCATTATTTTCTGAAATAACAGCGCCCCTAAATCTATTTTTAAAAGGAAAGCCCTATTCAAACCGCCGCGTCTGTTGGAATTCAACAGCAGAGAAAGCCTTCAAAGATATTAAAAATGCTGTTGAAAATGCTTCTGTACTTGCTTATCCTGGCACCTCTTCTAACTACAAAATCATCATATATACTACAAATGTATCTGCAGCTGCTGTTATTTTATCCATCACTAACACAGCCGATCTTCCGATTGCTTTTTTTAGTTCCATACTCTCGCCTGCTGAAAGAAAGTATGACGAAGCCAATCGCCTTTTAGTCTGTTTAACAAAAGTCTTCAAGAAGTACGGATATCTCCTCACGAATAAAAATATTGATATAGAAACCAACTGCCGTGAACTTATAAACAAATATAAAAGAACAAATGACGATAAAAACTTCAACATTCGGGAAATCAGGAGTCTAAACTTATTAACGAGTTACAAAGTTTCTTTCAAATTATTAACAAAAAAGAAAAATCCCTTAGAAGAATACTTATTAATAAATGATATCAGTCATGAAGAATCAAATAACGAGGAAAGTGAGACTACTGACGCAGATGAACCATCAAAAATCACCTCTTCTCCTACGAACTCTGTGATTGGTCCTCGTTTCAGCCAACTAGCCAATAAGAGCGAAGTTCCCATACTCCACGTGGATACTTGCTCCAATTTTACAACCGAGTACAAATATGAAGAACTCTCTCCAAAATTAAAAGCTCGTTATCATAGGGTAATAAAACAAAACCACACACGCGCTGCGGTCGGCAGTCCAATGAAGGGTAAAAAGGTAGACCCTTTAAATGACAAAAATGTAAACAAAATAAATTCCAGAAATAGTTCCCATGAGAAAGAAGGAACTTTAAAGCCCAAAGGGTTGAGAATGAAAGAAAGGATAGAAATGGAAGAAAATGAATTACTCAAAATAAATGAAAAATCGCCAACTAAAAAGTTGGATGAAATAAATGATATACTTACTGAAAACACACGAATAAATTTAATTCAACGCTGTAATGAAGCTCATATTGATTTAATAAAACGCTTCAGGAAAGAAGTTGACTACGCAGCAATTGGTAAAGACCAGTTAGAAGACGAATACATTAATTCATTGCTTAAAAATAAAGAAAAAAGTTCATTAATCATAAAGAAACAACCCTTCTGGTTTAAAAAGAATGAAGTCTCTCTCTACGTTGATACCTCACTGAATTATGCTAGAGTCATTCTCCCTGATCAACATATAGACGATATTATACGGTTAACTCACTTTCAAGGACACCTCGGGATATCGCGCTGTCTGACCGCTATCAAAAGCGACTTTGTGTTTCGCAACATGCATAAGAGAGTGAAAGCTCTTGTAAGAAGCTGTCCACAATGTCAAATAGGCAAAACAGGTCGGAGCATAAATCCTATTTACGGGAAGTATAAAGAAGTTTCCTACAAATTTCAAGATTTAAACTGTGACATCCTGAAATTACCAATTTGTAGAGGATACAAGTACTTATTACTCTTCAATTGAATGATATTCCAATTATTGTGGGCCTTCCCCTCAAGGACCATCACCAAAGCAACCATTGTGAAAAACATTGAATAAATCAGCTAATTCCGATGTGTGGAGTTCCCAGCAACCTGATCACAGACAAGGGTGGAAATTTCACATCACATTTATTTGAAAGTGTCTGTAAACTATTAGGAATAACTCATACAACTACCGCGAGCTACGCGCCCTTCTCGAACTCCAAGGTGGAGGTAACACATAAGATGATTCTAACCAGTTTAAGAACCATGCTAGCTGAACCAGGAATGGAAAGTCAAGGGTGGTTAGACGTATTGCCATTCGTTTTATTTGCGCTTCGGCTTGCTCCTATCTCTGAATCCGGCATTTTGCCCCAGCATTTTAAATGTTCGGCGGGGCAAGAATATAAACATTCCCCGACGGCCTTGATAGCCCTTCATCCCAGACGGACAAAAACCTATGAATATTATATTGAAACACTGGCTGGACTCATAGCCAAACCACTTCTCTCAGAGAACTAACTTGAGGAACAGAAAATGTTTTGTCCCCTCGTAATTTAAAAGAGCCTCAATATTTTGCTGGGAAAAGTCCAACAATACATCGCGGCAAGCCTCTCACCAGGTCCACGGACCTATAGAGTCGCAAAATCAACTAATAATAACGCCCATATTATAAAAGGGGATAATGTAAGTTTGAAAATAAAGAAATGTAAAAATTTTCTATAATCTTTCGTTCCTGATCCACCAGAACGCAAGAAAACGCGGAATAACAGAAGTAGAGAAAAAGAAATGAGGAACCGAGGGAATACCTCTTGAGGAAAATAAGAGTCTAAGACGTTGCTATGATAATTAATACGAGTACAATAGTGTTTATAAATGGTATTAAATATTCATATTGTAAGTTCTTTCTCCTTCCACAAGTAGTGATTTCACCTGTTCTTCCTCTTTCCTCAACTTTATATTTCATGTATCCAACCGAAGGAGGGTGAAAAGTATCTCTGTGAAGTCGGAACTAGGGGCCTCACCCCTATTTCCGAAGCATAGATCCTTTTTGCACTCGCGGGCCACCAGTCTAGGTGAAAAATTATGGTAGGGAATCCTTTTAAGACAATAGCAATGTTTTAGAGTGTATGCATCTCTGTAAGAGCCTATTGCAACCTCCTGCATATCACTTTGCATTAATGGTGGCCTACTTCATACTTACACAATGTACCTTATTTGAAAGTCAAGTGTTTGGCGCCTCTTTCCTTCCCAGGAAAAGAATGCCAAACGAACAAGGGTTATGATGGTTGCCTGGGTCCGGAGGGAGCCACAAATCAACCCGGGAGTCTTGTAGCTAACCCTCATACTGTGAGGAATGCCTACGTAAATTTGTTAGATTGAACAAAAGGCCGGCAGGTCTATTTAGATAAGGAATTAGTGCATTATCTTATTAGTTAGTCTGTGAAATTCATAATAAGTGCACGTTGATAATATGCCCCATCTATACTTATCCATTGTTTAATGAAAATCATCCTTGTATTGTTATCTAACTATCACAAATAAAAGCCACTACGAAGGAAAGTGCTCTAATTAACCCCTTTCTATGACTGTCGAAGTGATTTCGGCCCTATATATATAATAGTATATATATAATATAATATATATATTATATATATATTTATATATATATATATTATATATATATATTATATATATAATAAATATATATTATATATATATAATATATATATATATATATATATATATATATATATATATATATAAAGTCGAGGAAATGATCGAAGATAGTGTAATTTGACTAGAAGAAATATATCACACAAGTTGCAGAACTTACAGCAGAGTATATGTAAGAATGTGTATAGATGTTCAGTCTGGAGCAAGGGAGAGAATCGCAGATAGTATAAGAACTTAATAAAACACATGTCATACATGTTCAGACTGAAGAAGGAGGTATGATACTCAGGAGATCTGAAGAGTTTATTGGAATCTATTGAAATACCTATAATAGAAAGGGATTGAAAAAATCAACGGTGGATGGGTTTATGGCGTAAATATTAAGGCTTTAATTTTTCTGGACGAGATTATCGTTATGGATTATAATACTCTATATACGGATGGATAGCGATCCTATAGAGTATAGAGAACTAGCGTCTAGAATGATGCAAAGTAGTTCTGAAGGCATTTTGGGATTCCTAACCTCTTACAATCTAGTTTAGATTGAGGGATTAAAAAAGAAAAAGAAGCCATAACATTCTCAATAACTGAATAACAGGTGCGTGCGAATGAATTTTGAAAATGGGATGGGTGAACATCTAATATTTATTACACACGCAGTGAATTACACAGGTAGGGGGATAGGGCCTATAGCCCCCTCGAAATTTTGATGAAACAAAATTTTTCAAAGTTTTCAGATAAAAGCAATAACAGATGAGTAAAAACAGAAAAAACGGAACTTTTAATGATCATTATTTACCTGTCATGTTTTAATAACATTTAGGATTTTTAAAATATTTCGTAAAGCTTTTCATTTTGTTTACATTTGCGTTTGTAGTTTTTTTCGGTGGGTGGCTGTTTTTTTACTGAAGGTGCTAAATCTTCGAGAGTATCGGAGTTGAATCTTTCAAAGTACCGATGCTACATCTTACAAAGTACCTGTTCTGAATCTTGGAGAGTACCGGTGCTGAATCTTTCAAAGTATCAGCGTTGCTGAATCTTACAAGGTACTGGTGCTGAATATTACAAAGTACCGGTGCTAAATCTTCCAAAGCACCAAAGCTAAATTTCCCAAAGTACTGGTGCTGAATCTTTCAAAGTACAGGCCCTGCTGAATTTTCCAAAGTGACAGTGTTGAATATTAAAAAGTACCGGCGTCAAATACTACAAAATACCGGTGCTGAATATTCCAAAATACTTGTATTCAATCTTCCAAAGTACCGGTGCTGAGTACTACAAAGTAACTGTGCCACATCTTACAAAGTACCTGTGCTGAATCTTACAAAATATCGATGCTGCTGAATCTTCCCAAGTACCGGTGCTAAATCTGTCAAAGTCCTGGTGGAAAATCTTTCAAAGAACCGTTGTTGAATCTTCCAAATTACCGGTGTTGACTATTTCAAAGTATCGGCGTTATTGAATCTTTCAAAGTGCAGGTGCTGAATATTAAAAAGTACAGGTGCTATCTTACAAAGTACCTGTGCTAAAACTTCCAAAGTATCGGTGCTGAATCTTACAAAGGACGGGTGCCGCTGTATCTTCCAGAGTGTAGGTGCTGAATATAACAAAGTACCGGTGAAGAATCTTTCAAAGTTCTGGTGCTGCGGAGTCTTTCAAAGTACCGGTGAAGAATATTAAAATGTACCGGCACTAAATCTTACAAAATAACTTTGCTGAATCTTCCAAAGTACCGTTGCTGAATCTTTCAAATTATCGGTGCTGCTGAATGTTCCAAAAAATCGGTGATGAATCTTTAAACGTATCGACGCAGAATCTTTTAAAGCACTGGTGTTAAATTTTCCAAAGGATCGGTGCTGGATCTTGCAAAATACCGGTGCTGAATCTTTCAAAGTAGTGGTATTAAATTTTCCAAAGTGCCGGTAGTGAATATTACAAAGTACCAGTGATAAATCTTATAAAGTACCTGTGCTGAATCTTCCAAAATACCGGTGATCAATCCTTCAAAGCACCGGTGCTGAATATTAAAATGTAATGGTGCTAAATCTTCCAAGTACCTGTGTTGAATTTTTCAAGGTACAGGTATTGAAGCTTTCAAAGTGCTGAATTTTACAAAGTATCGGTGCTAAATATTCCAGAGTATCGGAGCTGAATTTTCCAAATTATTGATTCTGATCTTTCAAAGTATTGGTACTTCTAAATCTTCCAAAGTGCCGGTGCAGAATTCTACAAAGTATCGGTGCTAAATCCTACAAAGCAATAGTGTTGAATATTACATTGAACCGGTGTTTCTGAATCTTCCAAACACCCGTGCTAAATCTTACGTCTTTCGAAGTGCTGGTAATAAATTTTCCAAATTACCAGCGCTGAATCTTCCAAATTATCGGTCCTAAATCTTCCAAGAATAGATGCTAAATCTTGAAAATTACCGGTGCTAAATTTTTCAAAGTACCGATACTGGATCTTGGAAAGTACCGGTGCTTCTGAACCTTTCAAAGCACCGCTACTGCTGAATCTTAAAAACTACCCTTGCTGAATATTACAAGGTACCGGTACAAAATCTCCTAAAGTTCAGGTACTGAATCTTTCAAATTAGCGGTGCTGTTAAATCTTCCAAAGTACCTGTGCTGAATCTTCCAAAGCACCGGTGATGCTAAATCTACCAAAGTACCGATGCTGAATATTACAATGTACCTGTGTTAAATCCTACAAAGTACAAGTGCTGAATCTTCCAAAGTACCAGTGATGTATCTTTCAAAGTACCGGTGCTGAACATTACAAATTACCAGTAATAAAATTTTCCAAAGTACCAGTGATGATGAATCTTCCAAAGTATCGGTGCTGAAGATTACAAAGTTCCGAAGCTAAGCTTACAAAGTACCTGTGATGAATCATCCAAAATGCCAGTCCTGAATCCTTAGAAGTCCCGGAACTGCTGGATCTTCCAAAGTACCGATGGTAAATATTACAAAGTACCGTTGCTAAATCTTACAAAGTACATGTGCTGAATCTTCCAAAGTGTCGATGGTGAATCTTTCAAAGTACCGGTGCTGAATATTACAAAGTACCGTTAATAAAATCCTCCAAAGTACCGGTGCTGAATCTTTTAAAGTACCGGTGCTACTAAATCTTCCAAAGTATCGGTGCTGAATATTACAAAGTACAGGGGCTAAACTTACAAAGTACCTGTGCTGAATGATCCAAAGCACCGGTACTGCTGAAGCTTCCAATGTACCTGTGCTGAATATTAAAAAGTACCGGTGACAAATCTTACAAAGTACCTGTGCTGAATATTACAAAGTACCAGTGATGAGTCTTTCAAAATAACGTTGCTAAATTTTGCATTGTACCAGTGTTAAATATTCCAGAATACCGGAGCTGAATTTTTCAAATTGTCGGTGTTGAATCTTTCAAAGAACTGGTGCTTCTGAAATTTCCAAAGTGCCGGTGAGGAATTCTACAAAGTATCGGTGTTAAATCTTACAAAGTACCGGTGCTGAATATTATAAAGCACCGGTGTTTCTGTATCTTCCAAAGCATAGGTGCTAAATCTTACAAAGTGCCGGTGTTAAACCTTACGAAATTCCGATGTTGAATCTAAAATTACAGACGATGAATCTTCCAAAGTATCGGTCATAATCTAACAAATATCGGTGCTGGATCTTGCAAATTCCCGGTGCTGCTTCATACAAAGTACCAGTGCTGCTGATTCTTACAAAGTACCATTGCTGAATATTACAATGTACCGGTACTAAACCTTACAAAGTGCTGGTGCTGAATCATTTAAATTACCGGTGATATTGAATCTTTCAAATTACCCGGGCTAAATATTACAAAGTACCGTTGCTAAGCTTACAAAGCGCCTGTTCTGAATCTTCCAAAGTACCGGTGCTGAATCCTTTAAGGTACCGGTGATGCCAAATCTTCCAAGGTACCGGGGTTAAACTTTAGAAAGTACATGTGCTGAATCTTCCAAAGTACCGTGCTGAATATTATAAAGTACCGGTAGCAAAATTTTCCAAAATACCAATGCTGAATCTTTTAAAGTATCGGTGCTGAATATTATAAAGTACCGGGATAACCTTACAAAGTATCAATGATGAATCATACAAAGTGCCGGTGCTTAATCCTTCAAAGTACCTGTAATGCTGAATCTTCCAAAGTATCGGTGCTGAATATTACAAAGTAACATTGTTAAATCTTACAAAGTACCTGTGCTGAATCTTCTAAAGTACAGATGCTGAATTACAAAGTACAGGTGCTAAATATTCCAGAGTACCGAAGCTGAATTTTCCAAATTATCTGGTGTTGAATCTTTCAGAGTACTGGTGGTTATGAATCTTCTAAAGTCCGGTGCTGAATTCTACAAAGTATCGGTGCTAAATCTTAAGCACCGGTGCTGCTGAATCTTCCAAACACCGGTGCTTCTGAATCTTCCAAAGTACCGGTGCTAAACCTTACAAAGTATATGTGCTAAATCTTAGAAAGTGCCTGTGATAAAAATTACAAAGTACCGGTGTTTCTGACTGAATCTTCCAAAGCACAGGTGCTGAATCTAACAACGTGCAGGTGTTAAATCTTACAAAATACCGGTGCTGAATCCTTAAAATTACCGACGCTAAATCTTAAAAAGTATCGGTGCTGGATCTTGAATATTGATGGTGCTGAATCATACCAAGAAAAGTTACAGAATCTAACAAAGTACCGGTGTTGCCGAATCTTCCAAAGTAACGGTGCTGCTGAACCATCCAAAGTAGCATTGCTGAATATTATTAAAAACAGGTACTAAATCTTCCAAAGTATCGGAGTGGAATCTTTCGAACTGCCAGTGCAGTTGAATCTTCCAAAGTACAGGTGCTAAACTTACAAAGTACCCGTGTAGAGATCTGAAAAAGTACCGGTGCTGAATTCTTCTAAGTACCGGTGCTGGTAAATCTTCCAAAGCACCAGTACTGAAATTTTCAAAGTACCGGTGGTGAATATTACAGAATACCGGTAATAAATTTTTCCAAAACACCAATGTTCAATCTTTTAAAGTACCGGTGCTGCTGATCTTCCAAAGTATCGGTGCTGAATTGTACAAAGTACCTGTGCTGAATCTTCCAAAGTTCCGGTGCTGAATATTCAAAGTACCTATACTGCTGAATTTTCCAAAGTACCGGTGCTGAATATTACAAATTACTGGTGATAAATCTTGCAAAGTACCCGTACTGAATCTTCCAAAGTACCGGTATTGAATCTTTCAAAGTACCGGTGCTGAATTATACAAAGTAACGGTGCTAAATATTCAAGAGTATCGGAGCTGAACTTTGCAAATATCCGGTGCTGACGTTTTTAAAGTGCTGGTGCTTCTGAATCTTCCAAAGTGTTGGTGTTAAATCTTAAGAAGTACCGGTACTTCTGAATCTTCCAAAGTACCGGAGCTAAATCTTACAAAGTGCCGGTGCTAAATCTTACAAAATACCGGTGCTGAATCTTTAAATGTCCCGGCTCCGAATCTTCCAAAATATCGTTGCTAAATCTTCCAGGTATCGTGCTGAATCTTTCAAAGTTTCGGTGATAAATCTTCCAAAGTACTGGTGATGAATGATGAATATTACATAGTACCGGTGCTAAATATTTCGTAATACCTGTGCTGAATCTTCCAAAGTAGCGGTGCTAAATCTTACAAAGTACATGTGCTGAATCTTAGAAAGTACCGGTGTTGAATCTTTCAAAGAACCGGTGCAGCCGAATCATTCAAAGTACTGGCGCTGAATCTTACAAAGTATCGGTGCTGAATCTTTAATAGTACCGGCGTTGAATTTTCAAAAGTACTCGTGCTGAATGTTCCAAAATATCGGTGCTCAATCCTTCAAATACCGGTGCTGCGGAATTTTCCAAAGTACCGGTGTTAAATCTTTCAAAGTACCTGTGCCGAATCTTCCAAAGTACGGGTGCTAAATATGTCGTGGAAGTGATTTCGTCGGATTTGATTATAATCATATTAATCCTAAAATGGTTTTGTATCTCTAAGCATTTCTAATAATATTTTGCGGGATCAAATTCAGTTGAGTAAAATAGTTGAAGGACTGACAAAATTTCATTAATAAACATGTTAGCACTCGGGTTAATTTTCTGGGGGAGGGGGGGATTTCGAGAAGATCAATTATTCAATTTAGATTACTGGAATTCGACTAGACCTTTGCTTTCTTTGAGAGCTTAAATTTCATTAATCCCTTTACTGACGAATATATTATTTAGATTAATATATGTACCAAGCACAATTAAATGCCTTAATTTTAAACAGAGGAGACAGCAAGACATGGATTGCACCTATGATGAGTGACAGCTGGGAAAGGAAATAGCCTATCATATCACAAATACTAATATCGCAAAGAACCCGATTCAAAATCCATATAGCAGATATCCAATGTAGTCGAGCGACAGTTTAATCCAAGAAAAAAACAATAATAAACTTCTTAAAACACTAACGACTCGGATATTAAAAATCTATTTATTCCATAAAAAATTTTGTGAAGAAATGAGAAGAAAGTTTTTAACTCTAGGGTAGATAAAAAAAAAAGTCTGAACTTTATTCTACCATTATATAATCAAGGAAAAATAAAAAATAATAATATCAAAATATTTAGTGCATTTAAATAAGCATTAAAAGATTTACAAAAGAAAAAACAATTTATATAAACTATTTAATTTCAAAAACTTTTATAGCTAAAAACAGTTAAAAAAGAAACACAAGAGTTATCACTTGTTAAGGCTTAGTTATGTTAATTTCCAAGAATATAATCTACTTAGGCAATTTCAAACTGCAAAACGGAGAAAAAAAAACTTCAACAAAAAAACTTATCATACTAAAAAATATTTTGTTAACTTGAGATGTAAATGTGACCCTAAGCTTATTGCTATTCAAATTAAATATATATAATAGCTTTTGTCAAAAATATCGCCCTTTACATTGTGAAAAAAAATTGCGCTTTTATGTCGAAAGTTACGTTAAAATTTTTTTTAATACAAAAACAAAAACACCAAAATCGTTTGAGATTAGCATTGTACAATAAAGTTTCACAAAATCATGGACTATTAATATCAATACAATGAACTCTGAGATTTAAACGTTTAAAAAAATATATCTATATTTATATTTAATTGGCTGTTGGGACATATACAAAAACGTTATATATATATATAAAATAACAACGATTCAACAAACAAATTATTCGGGAATGCATAAGTTTCTAACTGGAATGATAAATATATAACAAGTCAATGATGATCATTTGCATGAAATTACAATTGAACGATAGAAAATATGTCTTATAAACCACAAACCAGAAAATCCCAAAATGGACCTTATGCTTAAGTTATTTAAAGGTAAATTTCGACCTTATTTATTTTATGGCTTATTAGACTCATACTTTCTACATTTCAATTATAAAGGGAATAACTCATTTAGGTGCCAATGATAGCTAGTTATCCTACAACTCGCAATTCTATTTGAGATTCAACAAATCAATAATATATATATATATATATATATATATTATATATTATATATATATATATATATATTATTATATATATTATATATATATATATATATATATATATTTATATATATATATATATATATATATATATTATATATATATATATTATAGTTAATAGTATATTATTATTATTATCTTTCTCCTATCCCCAGATTGGGGGTGAGGTGCGTAGCATACAACGGAACAGGAAAGTAGTAGGAGAACATGACGCAAGTCGAAAAGAAAGCCCCCTCCTCCACCCAAAACCTTTTAGCCCTTAAGTGAGAACATTTCGCAGTCATAAAAATTCACCCTAGAGGTTTCACGTGACTGCGACGGACCCTCACTGTGGTATCTCGTCCCTTGGGCCACGACCATATCCCCCCTCACAAAAACTCGTCATTCACTCCTGTTGTGCACCTTTTTCTCGCCTGCTAGACTAACCTTTCCCCCCCCCTGAAACTCTGGCCAAAATTCCTTTACTGACTCAATCCACTTTTTCTTCGGTCTCCCAGCCGTCGATTTCCAACATACTCACCCCTATATATCAGCTTAACCAACCGACTATCATTCATCCTTTCCATATGATCAAACCATCTCAATATACTCTCTTTTTTCTCTCATTTACGCCTTCTTAACAAGATTATTATCAATTATTATTATTATTATTATTATTATTATTATTATTAGCACAATATTAAGGCAACGATAAACTAACCATAATTTTTTAATGAACTTGTAATAATTAAAAACTCATATCTTCTCTTCAGTCTAGACAAATAAAAAATTTAAAAAAAAAAGACCTTGAATCGTGTGACCTCTTTTTTTTCAACTTTTTTCAAATTTATTGAGATATACAAATAAATCTCTCCCCTTTTGTTCCTTTAATTCATAGTTTTTATTTCCCAAAGAAATTATATATTTAAACAGAAAGGATTCTTCTATCCTCAAACTTCCGCCAATTTACGTGAAACCTTAACACAGGTCTTCAGCACACTGATTAATATGAACACGATTTCTTTATTCATGATGGTTGTGAGCGTATATAAGGATTATTTATTTAAGCCTGCTTAAAAATTACTTATTGTAAACTCTTTCGCCATACTGTCACTTAGATAGAAAATCAAACCCTACCGAAGGTCTTCAATATTAACAGACTTTTACATTATATGAAATACTTTTCACACATTACTGCTTTGAATATATTTTATTTTATTTTATTTTTATTCCTGCTTTCTTCACCGATAAATGCCCCTTCACTTTCTGTCATTGAATATTCTTTTCCCATTCTAGGGGTTTTTATTTCTCACTAAACTTACAAGATTGGATTAGCATTAAGATCCCGATGGCTAAAATCTGATATAATTACAGATCTGCTTCATATATAACCAGACAGCCCAAAAAGGTACTTTGATCCAACTAACATTTTCTGTCTTTCCTTTGTCTTCGCATCATTAGAACTTAATATTCCCAAATCTCCAAATTCCTCTAACCTGAGTCTAACAGATTTCATCTTCCTTTGTCTCTCATGAACTTTGCTATACTCGATCATGATGTAGAATTTTTCGAGAGCAGTTTGCAAGACTTCTTATTAGTTTTCTTTCAAAAAGCAGTTCTACTATTAGGTAACAGTAAACTGCGAATTCCACAAATAGTTCTGGCATATGTTGATGCTTTCGTTATTCTAGTTTTTTTCCTTTATTATATGAACCATATATTTTAATAATAATAATAATAATAATAATAATAATATTTTTTCTTTGAATGGATGTTCAGGGACCTCCACAGAACACCGGAATGTGGCTATACCGTGTCTCTATACTAGCTACAGGGAAAGTCCCTAACAAAACGAAATATGAACAGTGGTGAGATGGTTAGATCTTATATAAAATATTCAGTTCCAACAGGAAAGCAAAAACTCGATCACTACGAAAGTGAGAAGATTCGGATAAGATGAACGACCGTCAAGAGGGTTTGTTGCTTCCTCGGAGAAACCGAAGCAGGTCGTTTCCGGGAGATATTACAGTTAAACTCAGAGGATATAACAAGGACGTATGACATCGACCTAAGACGCTGAACAGGTCCCTAAATCAGATATCCCCTTGGGAGAGGCATGGACCTCTACAGGGTGAGCAACATGAGAGAGGGTTGTGTGTTGGCGATGAATGACGAGTGGTCCGGCGGACCATGGTAGGGGAGTTGGGAGGACAATTGTCCAGAGCAACAGGAATTATCATACCAAGTGACCCGTTATCCGGAAACAAAGTCTGAATGGGGGAACTCGACAGTGGAACGAGTTCAGGACACATGGGGAATGTTAGAGGAAGTCGCAGAGACATTGTTCGTTGCCACAGAATGAGGAACTTGAGCCAGCTTCTCCTTTGCACGGCGGGTAGCTTCACGACGGTCATACTTATGAAGGGGGCACTGCTCAATTATTTCCTTCCCCAAGTCGAAGAATAGGCAGTGGATAGAGGAGACTGGGTGGCGACCCTTGCAGTTAGGACAAGGAGGATGCTGTCCAGAGTTGGTGTGGGGAGAATTTTCACATGTCGGACATATGGTCTGGGGAGACCGACAATATTTCTGGGGGTGACCATTTTATGGCACTTGAAACATCTTCTCGGGAAAGGCACGTAGGTGCTAACCGTGTGCACGGTAAAACCAAGTTTTACTTTGGTTGGAGGGAAAGGCATAGAGAAGGTAAGTAAGAGACGTAGGTTCGTTGTTGAGGGGTTCTCCTTACGAGGAGGGAACCGATAAACGTCGGTGATTGGCGTGTTATGTTTTTGCAAATGAGTGAGAATGACATTCGAAGTATCTGAACAGAACTCTGGTGAAAAAATGGTACCGTTTGATGTGTTACGAGCATCGTCAGGTTTAGAAATTACAGGAATCGTACCCAGATGTGATAGGGAAGCAAGTACGTGGCTTGGGCTCTAGAAGCAGCACGGATCAGGATTGACCATTCCTCATTGGCGTAGCCTGTGGTTCAGTTGTTTGAAAGCATCACCAAGGATGAGCTGGCTTATAGAAGTCAGTGGACGTGATGACGAATGCAAATAAAAAATAAAGCGGGTAGGAAGTAAGACTTAGGAATCCCTGGAGTTGGAGTTTGTTTATTCTGGCGTTTAGTAACCTGCTGACGCAGGGGCTCTTGGGATAGCTGGCGTAAGTTTTGATTGATTAGGTTATTCTGAGAGGCCAAAACAGCCTCAACTGGTCTAGCAGGGTAGTCCTGGAAACAGGTCCGTAATTTAGGACTATTGGTTGGAGTGGTCGATAATTGGCCAGGTAGGGGTCGGGTTGGGGGGCCAGACAGATGGTCAATTCCACCATTCTTTAAAGCGCTTTTCTTTTTATTTTTACCCATGAAGATTTTCATAGTAGACATCAGTTCCGCAATAAATAAACACAAATGATGAAATATAAATATAAAGATCACATATACCAGGGAGTGTAACCGCGGAAACCGCGTCCACCACAGGCCCAGAACATAATACCTCCCTCCCAGAAACCCACCCCATAGGGTAGGCCATGGGTGTGGCCTCGGAAAAGCTCCTCGTCCAGTCTTTAAGATGAAAAATATTAGCCTTGTACCACATGGATAAGACGCGAAGCCCAAGATTATACACCAAAGTGCAAGACAGCATCCTCAGTGTTTAGGCAAGATTCGAGTCCCCAACAATAGGCGGCCCAGAGAAAGGTGAGAATAACGGGTTTTTTACCTGTACCCTCACCCACGGAGGAAGGAGGGCAAGATGGGCATATAATACACAAAAGAGACAACAGCTCGACAGCCATCAGGATTAGGGAGGAAATTGGGGGGAGACTCTCAGAAGAGAGAGCAGGAATACGTACGGTAGTACGTACAGAAAACGGAGGAGAAGGGAAATAAACTGGGAAAGGGACGGTAAAAAGAACGGGATACATAAAATATAATAAGAATAATTATAAGTTTAAAAATAAGAACCACAAAAAGAAAAATAAAGATAAAACCAAGAACATAAAAAAAAGAAAAGAAAAATAAGTACAATAACAATGAGGAAAATAATAATAATAATAATAATAATAATAATAATAATAATAATAATAATAATAATAATAATAATAATAATAATATACTATAGAACATAATGGAAAGTAGGATATCCACGAAACAGAATGAGTGGGGGAAAATCAACCAAAAACAATAACGTACATCTTTGCAGATACAATTCGAAAAAGGTATCTGAGCCCCCCCACCACAGTAAGGTGGGCTACGTTAACAGGGGAATAATAATAATAATAATAATAATAATAATAATAATAATAATAATAATAATAATAATAATAATAATAATATCAAAAGTTGGATAAAACATTTTTCAAGATCTTTTGCTAAAAAGGTCTAACTTTTTAACATAAAAATGTTAAACAACTCGATTGCTAAAAAAACACACGACGCTAAAAAGAATAAAAAAAGAATATTATTTGATCAACAATAGAAAACCAAAGGATTTGGCGCTAAAGAATCTTCAAGTCAACTATAGAAGATTATGGCGCTAGAATCTTCATGTCAACTTCAAGATTTTGGAGCTAAAATCTCGTCAAATAAAACTTGAAGAATTTGTCGTCTTCAAGTAAATGTAACATAATAACATTAAAAAAGCTGTAAACATAAAAATACCTATTAATGCCACATTCATTCATTAATAAAGTGAGCAATAATATGTTTTGTTATTAGTTTTATCAGTTTCAATTATATTAGTTTTGTACATTAATGATTCAGAGTATTTTAGCATTTTTATGCAGAAGAAATCTCTAAAATAAATAACCCATAGCATTTCTCTCAAAATAATAATAATAATAATAATAATAATAATAATAATAATAATAATAATAATAATAATAATAATAATAATAATAATAATAATATATGAACATTTACAAAAAAATATTACTTTAGTTTGTGATATATTTGTTACTTTGTTTAATTTACAATTTAATAACTGTAGTTTTTTTTTGTTTTCGTTATTTATTAGGTAAGCTGCCTTTTATGAAGATACAAAATCAAATATAAATAATAATAATAATAATAATAATAATAATAATAATAATAATAATAATAATAATAATAATAATAATAATAATAATAATAATAATAATAATAATATGCATGTACTGTATGTATGTATAAAATAATTTTAATCCATTTTAAAGAACATTAATTATTATTTTTAAAAGAGCTAAGCATGTATCTGTTAAAGATGTGCATCAAAAGTTTCTCGATATTTCTTCCAAGGCTTGATTTTTTACTACCATAAAAAAAAAAGATTTAAAAAAAATAATTATAATAAAGAAAGTGGGAAAAGTAGATGAAGTTAAATATATCATGATTGATGTAAATAATGAGGTTTTATAACACCGAAGTAAAAACCTTTTCTTCTCCATTTCATAAATAAAACCAATTTTCATGTTTATAAAATTAAGTTTGAAAGAGATGCTGAACTCTGTCGAGTGTGCGCCGGAGAAACCCTTCCTGACGATTTCCTGGAACGGCCTGGCGAAGAAGGAGCAGAATTTCTTGGAGGAGGTGTGATAGCGGATCTTGCCATTGTAGGAGTTCTTGGTCGTTTGCTTCCCCTGGAAAGTTTATTATAAACTATAAAGGTATATATAAAATACAGCAGGTTTTTAAATAAAAAGAAAAAAAAAAGGTTTCTTTCAAAAACTATATTTATATAAGAAAAACCTATTTTTTAATAAAGATATAAGAAACTAAGATTTTGCTAAGATCGTATTTCATTTTTACATCCAAATAAATATGATATACTGCAATTTTTCATCTCTTTTACACACACTATTTTTCTAAATCTAAATTAGGAAATCGATTGTGCGAGTTACCCTCTTTGAAAGGTCCACAAATAAAGAAAAATGAAGAATACAAGGGTAACCAATGTAAAAACAAAATACAGTGTGTGCCAATAATAAGAATCATGAGTTTTTTAAAATAATTTTGAACCCCACCATAAATAATATTTTTAAAGTGAAGGGACGTGATTTCTATGAGATTACGAAGCAATCAAAGGAGGGGGGTTGGCGGATGCAGGGAAGCACAAAATTACCCACAACAAAATACATGATGAATTATTCAATTATATAATAATAATAATCATGGTTGGGTATGCACAACACTTACAGAAAAATTACAAAAAAGAAACTAGCAAAACTATTATCACTAACTCAAGAAGAATTAATTTTAGAACTATGTTAAATGTTCAAATTATAATGGTATCAATGGCAGTTCAGGCAATTATGAAAGGTTACAGATACGAATTGTTATGCCGTTTGGTTACTTTCAATCATCTTTTCTTTATCCGAGTTTGAAGTGAAAAAATTCCTGAAAGTGGGTTACAACAGGATATGACAATACAATAATTATTTT
>JABUQX010089110.1:0-10000 GCA_015478945.1 Trachelipus rathkii | reverse complement strand
AGGGTCTGCATCTTTCTGACTTGATAGCTGGAATAAAGAATATCAAAGTAGAACGATTTATGATTTATGAGCACTTCTCAACTTATATTAAAACTGATTTGAAATTCACATTAACAAAAATTGTTTTAAAGTGAGTGTTTTACCTCAATGATTAAGCAAACCAAGCGACTTAAACTTAACCAAGAAACATATATATATATATATATATATATATATATAATATATATATATATATTATTATTATATATATATATATATATATATTATATATATTATATATAATATATATATATATATAATATATATATATTATAATATATAAAACTTTGGTTTTAAGATGCTTTATCCCCTATGCAGGGGTAACACGGGGGAAACCACAGGAAAGCGAACTTTAAGGCGAGCTATCTCAAACCGGCGCCACCAACGTGTTCGCAGTCGAGTTTTAATTCTTGCCCCCAGGTTAGATAAAAACTCCAACTGCTACGCGGAGGATTTGAACCAGGGTCTCTCGTATGAGAGCGGCGACTCAACCTCCTGCCCCACGAGGCTTCTCATATATATATTATATATATATATACTATTATATATAATATATATATATATATATATATATATAATATATATATTTATATATATATACTATTATATATAATATATATATATATATATATATATATATATATTATATATATATATATATATATATATATAATAATATATTATAATTATAATGTAATAGTAAAGTGAAGGATATAATTGATTTTGTGTTTGTAAAGAAGGAGGTGTTTGAAGTATGTGTTGGATGTTAAAATCAGTGAGGGGTTAGGAATGGGATTATCGGCATCATTATGTTGTTTTATGTAAAATTAAGTTTAGTGGGGTTGGATGGAGATGAAGGTGAATAAGGAAGGAAGTGGGTAGGAAGTGAGAAACAATGATGGAGAATGGAAGGGAATGGAAAGGTGCCCTACCTGTTATATGGAGGAATGATTTGGTTCTTTGTGTGCGTGAATCTGAAGAGAGTTTAATAGAATTGGTAGAGGATTTGGCAACGGTGTAAAAGCGAGGGGTTTGAAAGAAAACGTTAGATAAGAGTAAGGTTATGGTTGTGAGTGAGGACAGTCCTCGGAGTGCTGGAAGCGCGCATTATTGTTGAAGTTAGAGTTGGATGGTGATTCAATGGTACAAGTTTTTGTGTTCCAGCCTGAATCTCTAAAATCTACCTTGGATATAGACTAATGGAAGAAAAAGAAGGCGGGGAACGCCGCATGTATGATAGAGTGCTACCAACTATCAGTAGGATAAGATTGTGAATATAGCTCTAAGGTAGGAGTGGTGGCTTGGTTGCTCATTATATCATCTATAAGTGATTTGGTAAAAGCTGTGGTACTATAGTCTTGTGAGAGATCGTGCTCATACGGTTTGTACATGTATCATCAGGTGGGTGGTGTTAGCTCTACCCGTCTAGTTTCCGCTTATATGTTCTATTTCAGAGCAGTAGTCATACAGACTTAATGGTTCAGGTCGTGTGTCGAAATTACGCGAGTTCTCTCGATCTAATGGGAGGTTCAATATTAAAGCTCAGGGTGCATTGAACAATCTTAGGACGTGTTAGGTGTGAGAAGAATTATAAAATGAGGAGGAAGATAACGCATTATAGGGAGTTTGGCATGGTGTGAAGAAAGGAGTAAATGAGGGAGAACATTTATAAAATATGCATATCACGATCTAGTATACATTATGTTGATGATCTTGGTCGTATCTTCGTGACACTTAGGGGACTTATGGGGAAGTCTTGATGGATGATAGTCGGTTCGGTAAGTATATATATAAAGTGTGTGAGTGTGCTGGTGGGAATCGGACCCGCTGTGGTGGAGACCGAAGAAGAAATGCTCGCTGTGCGATTAGCACATTGTGACTCAAAAGTAAGAGTGGCATGTGCTTCTGGTCAGGAGAGGAGGGAATGTGAGTTGGCTAGATGGCCATGGTGCTGAGAGACAGAAAGGTGCGTCTCATACTGAGTGTTGACTCTGTCCTGAAGTGCCCCCTTTCTCTTGGTGGGGGTATGGTGTTGTTGGCGCCCTCGCCTGTGGCTCTCATGGGTTGATACTCCTTTGCATTGCGAGTTGCCATACGTGTATATCGTCTCTTAGTCATAGTTCGCTCTACGCTCTCCATGAAGCCCTTCTTGAGTCGCTGCCGTAGTGAGTATCTTTCACTCCTGAAGCGTGCTATTGAGGTTACTCACTTAGAGGGGTTATGAGCGGGACCGTGTCTAATGGCCCTCCTTTCGGCGTCTGTGTACATTGTCTACTTGCGTTATATTCGTCTACTACTGTTTCTGTTTTCTCCTGCTGTATTGGTGACTTTTCTGTCATCTTCTTCGCCTCACCATACCATTATGAGAAATGATTAGTGTGACATAATGTATACTCACTCGCACACGATCTTACTCTCAGCTCTGTTTATCTTATATACTAATTATGTTCATACATTTATGTACCGATATCACGATACTCATAACTCTCCATTCTTAAACTCTATTATTTAAACACTTTTTTTTTTTCTCCCTCTTATATATTTAATATTCATCATCTGATATATAGTTATATATACTATATATATATATAGTTTCGTTCGAAGGCGATTACTGAATATTATTACTATATATAATAATTTATGGTTTAAGAGGAGTTAATAGGGAGGATGTAATGGTGGGTGAGAAAGTTGAAGAATGGATATATATTCTCGTGGCAGTGGTATAGATGAAATCACTAGTGAATTGATCAAGAGCGGATGCGAGATGGTGATTCAGTGTGGAATTTGGGACATGTTGTGTGGTGAAATAAATCTCGTTATCTATTGTGGGATATTAGTTCCAAGGGATTGGAAAAGAAGCGTCGAAGCACTTCCTTTACATGCTGCCCTTCTCAAAAACAACCTGGTCCTAACAATAGTTATCCTTTTGCCTATAATATGTTCGGTTAAGTCGGAGGAACAAGGGTGGAACTGTAGATCATATAACCTATAGGTGGGAATAAGTTTTATTGATGTGTCTGCCTAGGTGGTATAACAGTAACTATAATATTAGCACTTGTGAGTTCATTTGTGAATTAATAAACAAAAAATTGTTCGTCGTATGAGAATGACCGTATATCACACGGATGCGTTCGCCTTAAGTGAGGTCTGAGGACTGATTGGTGAAGGACACATTTGTCGCGATATATAAAGAGAGTAGCGTGGAGAGAGGATGTTTGCTGTGCAATCAAATCGTGTTATCTATGGCTCACCAAATGATTGAGAAATGAGGGAGAAGAAGAAATTGAAGTATATTATATTTTAGTTTTTCTCATATTTACAACAGGCGTATGATAGCGTTGTCAACAAAGTACGGTTAAAGCTCTCTAGTATGGCTAATAAGGTGAGTGTCCTGATTAATATCTTCCTTGTTTGGTTGGTGGTAGGCCTTCTGAATGGAACTGCTATAACTGTTACGTTACATGATCTATGGCGGATCGAGTGAAGGTCCCTCGCTCGTAAGCGATCACTAAACCATCTTCTGGATGTTCAAATAGAGTGTTGATGTGAGGTCTAAAGCTAAGAGACTTTATTAACTTTCCCCTACGACGTGACGTTGGTGCACTATCTCTTTTCTATAGGTACTACAACGGTATATGCTCAGGGGAGTTTGGCCGCTCGATTACACCTCCATTGCGCTTCCGCCCTCGTAGATACAAAGGAATGCCATGCTCTCTCATGAAATTTTGCGTGAGCATTGAAAATCCCAGACTCGTTCGTTGTGGTGCCTCCTTCTTTCCAGCCACTTCTGTTCTGTGAACTCTTGCCATCTTCTGTTTTTTCCTACTGTATTTAATCTTCCTCTCTTTAAAAACCCACGTCTGGGCGTTCACCTAAGAGATTTGCGTTAAGCTTGGGCGGGTCTTCCAGTATTTTATTTCCTGGCCTCTCCTTGAAAAGGGCCCAGCCCGTGAGTGGTTGGTAAAGAAAAAAAAAAATTATACTCTAAAATTAACACACACACACCACACCCACACACACACACATACCAACGAAAGCTCACAAAATCAATATAATTAAAGAATAAACCAGACACGGGTACACACACAACACTGATGCTACACATGCACTAAAACGTTCATGCAATATGTCATAATGTTATATATAGTATGGGTTTATGAAATGAGAAGAGTATATGTGTAGTTATAATATATATATATTATATATAATATAGGTGAAACTAATATAAATGTGTGTATTATATATAGTAATAATTAGATGGTAGAAATGGAGTAAGGAAGTGGAGTGATTGACTACCTTAACCTTATGTTTGCTGAGGTATATATAATAATTTGGATTATCTGTATATATTGCTAGTGGCGAACTCTGTCTCAAGAGAGTTTGAGAGGGATGTGGATATGGAGATGATATCTTTTCAGCAGGGTGCAGGCTTAAGGTTTTATGTAAAAAAGGAAGGGGTTCATGAAAGTTAAACGTAGAATAAAGAGTAAGGTCTTATACTATAATGGTTAGTCGAGTAGTAGAGATCAAGGTCCTCAGTGTTATGAAGTATTAATGTTTAGTAATAGTATAATGAGCAGTCATGTGAAGCAGTGTATCTCTAGAGTTATTATAAAATATTTAGTATGGTAATAGTATGTTGGATGAGAGGGAAGGATGATGCTCAAAGTGATATATGTAAGTAGGTAAGTTGTTGATATATAAATGGCATGGAAGGTGGCTATAGTGCAATTAAATCGTTAGGTGATGTAAAGGGACTAAGGACTAAGTGTGAAGTGCGCTAGAGTCTTACAAAATTTAGAGGTATATATGTATTGTTACACGTGTTTATATTATGTATGGTAGTAGTAACTATGGTCTGGTAAATAATAGAGTTATTAAGTTACTATTATAAGAGAAGGTGTACGAGATGATGTTGCAGAGGAGAGAGAGAGGACAACTAGGCCACTCTATAACCGAGCCAGCATCAGCTCAGCGCGATGCGACTCGAACAAGACAATTCTACAAGTCGCAAGCGAACACACACATAGAACCATACAATTCTAGCAGCAGGCTATGTGTGCGTTTGTTGTTGAGATGAACACACAGGTGCGACCTTTTTTAGTGTGATGTTAGAGAGAATAAATAGTGCGTATAAGTGTGTATAATAGACGATAGTGTTATGTGGCTCCATACGTGCGATTTATATATGTGTTTCAATTGCTTACATGAATCATTGAATGAAAGTCGGTATGGTTTATATAAGCTGTAATATTTTTGTGTCATTAGTCGATGTGTTTGCTCGTCTTTGAGAGAAAAACAAAGGATCGAGCTAGGAGAAGTTTTATTCAGAGATCACGCATTGATAGAAAGATGATCTCTGAAGAGATCTCTCGATGTCGGATATATTCGAAATAATCTGTTGTGAAGAAGAATACGTGCTAAGCGTTACTGAGGTACTCGAAGTGCAGCCGTGCTCAGAGATAATAAAGGTGTGCAATAGATAGTAGAAGATGAAATTAGGTCGGGGTTTTTATATGGTGAGTATAGGCATGAGTTGGGTACCCTACCTTGGGCCAGGGATGAACTACTTTACATTGACGTAATATTTTATAACTCAATTAGTGTAAGTAGTCCTTACGGACTCATATATATATATATAGTCCCATGATGCTCTATTAGGTTGGATTTTCATGTTCTGTTTAACGTGACTCTCATTAATTAAATTGGTAATCATATGATATGGAGGGCGGTAATGAGTGCTGGGGTACTTTCTATTCTTCGATCAGTATTTGTTTACGTGTCTCCTCATGACTATGCTTATATCTTTTACTACGTATGTCTTATTATCTATTAGCGAGTCCCCTCATTACCTCTCTCTGCAATCTCTCGAGCGTCACAGAGTACAGTATATAGGTAATATATAAGTGTATTTTATATATTTTAAAATATTGCTTACTATATAAAGTGAAGTAAATAACTCAAATTATATATCGAATTTCAGTTTAAAAATAATAAAAATGTTAACTGGTAATGTAAAGATAGTATATTTTATAAAATAAATTTTATTAATAATAATCACATATTTTAGTTAAATATTGTTTATTTTAAATGAATATATTCCGAAAGTACGACATTACAGAAAAACCAATTTACATATTGGAATCAGCGTGTAATTATTACAACACGTACACAAATTAAATAAATAAACTAATATATTTTTATACATAAATAATTATAATATATACTCAAAAATGATATGACATACTATATCACCAGTATAAAACTCAATTAACATATTTGGGATCAGCGTATAAAGCTACTTTAAAGTAAATGTAAAAAATATAAAAAAATTACTAAAAAATAAAAACTATAGGTGCAATAAAAAAAAAAAAAAAAAAAATTTAGGGGCGGTCGAGCCGATCAGGGGACAGAGGTAGCGGACGTTTTCCTAATATCCCCGTGAGTAGGGAGGGGCGGAGGAACCCAAAATACCAAAGAGCGGTAGGTATTCCAGTAGAACCTCTACCCTCAGTAGTATATAGGCAATTGATCGTGCGTGCTATACTATCCCGTCAAGCTACTCCGCGTGGTTGATATACTCGCCGGCGTAGAAAGGACCTCTGAAACAACGACCGCGAACTCATAACCAAATAGCTTTGGGTAGGTGACCCATTGAGGATACTGTCACGCGTGTGTTATAGAGTAAAAAAAAAACACACATAAATAATATAATATCCAAAAAAACAACCTCTAAACTTTATAAAAACTTGAAGAGCCTGAGCTCACAGAGTAGAGAAACATAGGCGTCTCCCATTACTCACTCAATTATAATTTCCACATCGTGATCCGTTTCACGATATTAACCTAACTGTGAAACCTCCTGTTTTATATAAATTTATGGATATACGAGTATGTATGATTGAAATTTGTTTAGATAATATAAAGAAAAAAAATTCACACTCATAACTCGACCTAACGTCGTAAAAGAAATAATTACCTTAAACCATTCTCTTTGAATGATATTAATAGCATTTGTAAGCTGTTGACCTGACCTCACCGGCTTCCCAATTGAATCATTCAAAACTTTCAAAGCAGCTCTCATGCCTCTACTTGGCTGGGACCTTAAATTTTATAATATATACATTATAATTTTTTGTTATGAAGGAAGAGTTCTGATCTATAAATTTTAAGATATTAAGGTAATGAGATAAGAGAACATGTTGAATAGAATTTAGCTTTGCATTAATTTTTACTTATACGAGTATAAATTTAAATATACTCGTATTTCAATGACAGTAATACCCTATATACAAAGAAATTAGCATACGAACAAAAGTAACAGAAATATTATTATGACTGTAAATGTGGAGAATACCTAACCTGTATAAAAGATACTAAATATGTAGAGAGAACCAAGTGATCTTAAAGTAAAAGCAACGCCTAAGTTCAAGTATAGACACTTGTACCTGAGCAAAAAAAATTTTAGTAGTTGTACTTGCACTTAGGGTTACAAAAAGCTAATTTGCTTTGAGTAATTGAGCTTTCAATGCAGACTTACGGACGCCTTTGCTATAAGTAATTAAAAATCATTTATGATATAGATACATATAATACGAAACATTTCGCTATTATAAAAGTTGGATTTCTTATATACTCGTCGAATAAACATATTAATTTTTAATAAGTATATAGCGAACTTGGTTCAAATGCTAACTTGTCACAGTACAAATATGTAAATATATTTAAACTATGCTAATGTGTTTACACAAATTATGTTAAGCGAAAATACACGAAGCTTAAGCCAATAAAATTTTGCTAGGTGTGATAAAGTCATTAAGAAATTTAAAATAGAAATAAAATTTTGGTTTACAAACCAAGAAAATTAGCATCAACAATGCTAAGCAACGTTTTTACTAATATTATTTTAAGGGTTTTTGGTTGAAGACTAAAAGTAACAACATTAATAACCAGTATTAACCACCTTATAATTTACAGGTATGTAACTTAAAGCTAACGATTTTAAAAATATAAATTATTTTCAAAATTATCTTAAGTAAACTAAAAATCAAATTAAATGTTTTAAAATTCAAAACTTTTACAATTGCGGGTTCACTGCAACTATTTGTTAATTAAGAACTCCAAATAAGGGTTGGGGGGATGGGGCTGTAAGGATTGTAAATCAGCCAAAGACGAAATTAAACTATAATAAGCAAGCAATATTAGACTTTAAAAATTTAAACCTTTCAATACTAAAGTTAAATAGACTCGAGTTTGAATATAAACTTTAAAGCAGTCCTATTCAATTTAGTTAATAACTTTGCTTCTCTTTATGTTCATATTATAAACTCTCTCACGCACACGCACACGCTCGCGCGCGCACACACACACATGCACACACACCTACACACACACACACACACTCACTCGCATATAATAATAATATAATGAAGGGTGAGGGGGGGGGTGAGGGGGTATAATATATATATATATATATATTAATATTATATACTATATACATATATATTATATATATATATATTATTATATCATATATATATATATATATATATATATTTGAATTAGTGGCAGAGGGAGGTCTGCCCCCTACCTATCTTTAATGGATAAAAATATTGCGTAGAATGCATAATTAAGACATTGAACCCTTGGCTAAATTTTTGCCATTTATTATTATTATTATTATTATTATTATTATTATTATTATTATTATTATTATTATTCTTATTATTATTTTTATTATTATTATTATTATTATTATTATTATTATTATTATTATTATTATTAATTCTATCGATCGTTTTTAAATTAGATTTTTCCTTTGCGTATATTTTTTATTATTTTTTTTATTGAAGTATACTTTGCTTTCTGCCTAATTATAATTAGTATTATATACTACTCGTCAAAATTAACGCACCACAAGAATAAGTGGCGAAAGAAGGGTAGAAAAGGTTGAAGAACGCGAGGACACTTTATTGGACAACGACAATAACATGGTGGATTCCTCCCCAGAACCGTAGGTTCATAGAATGTGAGGCCAAGGTGCAGCCAAAGGGTCTCGCAGTAGGGTTCGGAGGTTCGGCGCTGCAAACACACAATGTTGGTATGTACGGGGACGGTTGCGGGTGGGTGGGTGTTGGGTCCGTCTCAATATTGTGGATGACCCCCTCTGGCACGGATGATTGCCTGACACCGTCCGGGCATGCTCTCGATGAGTGGGTGAATTTCCTGGACAAGGATTTAATCCCATACGTCGTGCAGTGCCTGTCGCAGGTCCGGGAGGGTCCGTGGAGGGAGATGCAGCAATCGGATCCGACGTTTCAGGATATCTCACAAATGTTCGATTGGGTTTAGGTCCGGACCAAATGCTGGCCACTCCTACGCCGTAATTTGAGCCGTCCTAAGGTAGTCGTTCACACATTGGGCCTTGTGTGGTCTTTCATTATCATGCATTAGGATGAAAGAGTCACCGATGTAGGGGGTATATGGCATGACATATGGTTCGAGGATATTTGTGATATAACTTACGCCTGTAAGAGTGCCTCCATCGAAGATGTGAAACTCCGCAGGCCCGATAAAGAGATACCTCCCTAGACCATAATCGACCCACCTCCAACGGCGGCACCTGCAGCACACTTGCGTTGCGCGAACCTCTCCGTCGGTCGTCGCGTCGGTATACTCTAGGCCAAGGGTTAAATACACTTATAATATATATAATATATACGACACTAGTATAATATATATATTATATTCTATATATTATATATTTTTATATATATTTTATTTTTTTTTATTCATATATATCACTATATCATATATATAATATATATATAATATATAAATATATAATATTATTAAATAGGATGTGTTCTCGGCAAAAGCCAGTCGCGGCCTTCGATTTAAAGACATCGTGGTGTGGGACGTGGACCTATGGGAGTTCCTCCGGGGCGGTTATAATTATGTT
>JABUQX010089109.1:15000-32500 GCA_015478945.1 Trachelipus rathkii | reverse complement strand
ATGTTTTGTGGATTGATGTGATTGGGGACTGCACAAAACACATCGTCCACATATCTAAACCAGTGGAGATTTTCGAACAGAGGATGGGGGAAGAAGTGGTATTTTTCTACTAACTCCATGAACAAATTACTAATGTATGGGCTCGCCCCTTTCCCCCATCATTAGTATATATACTTAGATATATATATATATTATTTACGTGTTGTATTGGAATAAATTGTGTTCTAAAGTAAGATTAACGAGTTCTTTTAACAGATCGAAATTATGTTGTTGTCACGTATATGTCGTTCCAGTAAAGCTAAGGCTAGAGGACTGGACAGCCGTGGAAAACGAGCCCGATGAAGCTTACAAATTGGAAATTAATATGAATTAGATGCTATGTCTTTGGAATAAATCGGTAGTGTTGGGATATGTGAGGTTGAAGATATTACTAATTAAGGGTTTGAGTGTTCGGCGCCATCTCCAATTTTTTGAGAGTTTCGTTAACGTGATCTATTCATTGTAATTGTATTATTGTCGCAGGGGGATATTCTGTTTATGTGTTTTCGGATTCCTGCGACCAATAATATCAAATACAAATAATATCACTTACAAATTCTCAAAATTGATATCCGAACAACTCAAACGCGTTAATTAGTAACATCTCAAAATCAATATGACCAACACTACCAATTTTATTTCCAAAGTACATAACATCAATCCACATTCATTTCAATTTGTAATCAATAAAACAATTTTACATTCCTCAATTCCTTCAATAACAATTTCAGTTTACATAGGAAGTACAATCGGAAATCCTTCTTTCCGCTAGATACTTAACAGCTGGAGCATACTCCATTTCTTTGAGTTCTTTCAATTCTCCACGAAAACGCAACTCCCAAAACATCTAATCCTATCCTGCGTAACCCTCGTTCCATACCCCATCAGCTCAACACAAAATAGGCACTCTCGTCATCCCTTTTCCTCAGAGCACTCCGAATTTGTTCCCCCTATACTTTGCAAAATTAATGTAATTTCCTATTTACAACTTTCCAAAAGTTACAGTACCCGAGCCACATTATTTCAAAGGCCCTAAAAAAAGCAAAATAAAAATATTATCATGCTCGCACATCGTAGGCTAGGACATCACTTACCTATAATGTTCGTCTAGACACTGCAAATACTCTTAGCCAAATAATTCAAAGAATATCACCTACAGCATCAACACACATGTATCATTTCGAACACAGATTAACAGCTTATACATTTATTAATGCCATCATACAAAATGTTCTATAAAATGCGTGTCATAACTGTCAAAGACTTTATATTGGGGACCTCATAGACTGTTTCAAGTGTGGTGTCGATGTGCATTACCACATAAAGCTTCCCGACTGTATGTTTACAATAAATCTCAGCCCCTGATCAGCATAGAAGAGATTATCGCTCATAAACTACAATATGGACTCCATCATGCCTACTACTCCATGTCGATATCAGATGATATCCAAGAGAAATTTATAGAATCCTATTTGATAGTTCTAATTACAATAAAATAATAGGTGAAATAAATATAGATGAAACACAAAATTTAATCATGACAGACACAAAATTCTACAAAAAAATCCTGTGCAAAAAAATAAAAAACTGACAACCACCCGGATTCCATAGTAGCAGCTCCAGTTCCTTTCCCATCTACGCAGAAGACTTTTTAATTCCGAAAAGTTCCCTGAAAAGGCGCACGTAATGCGGAGAAAGTTAGTGAACAATGATTTTTTGTTGTTTTTATTTAATCTTTTACAGCAATCAAACACTTTGACATTATACAAGCTTAAATAAGTCACCCTGTAGCACATATAGTATATATATATTATATATATATAGTATATATATATTATTTGATGTATTTAAGATATACGAGCAGATTACGATGATAGATAAGGCATATATTATTTAGGACTAAGATACGTAATTATATATAGTGTATATATATTATATATTGTGTAATTATAATATATATTATAGCTATAAGGTAGTATATAGTGTCGTATTATATATATTATATATTATTATATATATATATATATATATATCTATATATATATATATATAGTATATAATATATATATATATATAATATATATATATATATATATATAATATATATTATATATATAGTTACTCAGACCGCTCGCGGCAGGGCTTTTTCAAGGAGGGGGGCAAAAAATAAAACGAAAACCCAACAATCTCAGCCTAAGAAATCTTCAGGTGAGCACAGACGTAGGCTTTAAAGAGAGGAGATTTAAATATAGTTCGAAAAAACAGAAAAGGGAAAGGAGTTCCACTGAACAGAAGTAGCAGGAAAGGAAAGAGGACCACAAGGATAACTCTGGATTTTCATACTCCATGCGCAAAATTCTTGAGAATGTAAGGCACTCTGTGCTACGTTGGGCGAACGCAAGGATGGTGGAATGCGAGAGGTTAACTCCCATGAGCACCTGCCGCTGTAATACATATAGAAAAGAGATAGTGCGCCAACGTCACCTTGCAGAGATAGAGGGCCAAGGGCGTTTGAAAGAAGGGGACCGTTATTAGTCTCTTAGCTTTAGACTCAACTTATCAATAGAAGGGTGAAGACGGATTCCACACCCCAAATGTAGAGAACAGTCTCGTCATACAAGGGCGTATTTCAGGCGTTTTATGTAACTGAAGTAACTGTGCTGAGGAAAAAAATTCTGCAACCATGTACAGAACTCAGCTTTACTTTGAAGCCAAATTAGCAACCATTGTAATAGGAGGCTTCCAAGGTTGAGACCAAGAATGTTTATATTATTCACAGGTGAGACGTTAGAACAGTCAAAGGAAATAGGAAAGTTGGGAGATTTTTGAGAGGGAGAATGCAATAGTTTGAGTTTTTTAAAGAACTTGATTTTACAAGGTGGGAAGATGGACCTACCGGGGAAAATGCATCCAGAATTGGCAAAGCATATAATCTGAAGCTGAGAACGAGAGGCAAATCTAGAATGCAAAGAGGGAGCAGATTTTTGAAAAAAGTAGAAGAATGGAGAGTTGAAGTCATCGGCATAAGAGTGAACAGAGTTAGAAATACAGCTGAGGAGATCGTTGATGAAAGTAGAAATCAGCTGTGGATAAGAACAGACCTTAGAGGAACCACAATTTAACAGGAAAGGGGGAAGAGGACGCTCGATCAACGAGTGCTGATATGGAGCGATAGGAGAGAAAATAGATAAAAGTAAGCAAAGAGAAGAAGAAAACCTTAAGAAAGGGGTGTTGGAGAGCAGTGCAGTGAGGAGTGTTCAAACATATATATATATATATATATTATATATATATATATATATATATATATATTATATTATATAATATATATATATATATATATAGATGATTTTGGATTGTAGATCGGGGAACGGAAGAGGAAAAGGATTAACTATTCTGTACCATTTAAGTAAAAATAATTAAAATTGACCCCAGGAGAATATTTATATTTTGACACCTAAAACACGACAAAGATTGACCTAAAATTAGTAATTACCAAACCAAATTTAAGAAAAAAAAAGAGAATTAAACTAAGGGAGATAACCCAAACTGAGAAACAAGTGGAAAAAGAAAGAGGAAGATTGAGACTTAGAAACTGAAAAATAAATAAATTAACGAAAAAGACGTTATTAAAATTTTTATAGGAAAATTTGAGTGAAAGGAAACCAATTGGAAAATATAAAGTGGAAAATAAAACATTTGACAATTAGAAAAACCTTTGAAAATTTGAATAACATTTATTTTGAAAGTGAAAAGAATTTAGAAAAACATTTTTTATTTAAAGAAAAACATTTACAATTTGGAACAGAAAACTTAAATAAAAAACTAAAGAGTGCAGTGAAGTATAAACTATTAATACTACATCTGTTCTATAATTGAAACCAAACTAATTACCTTTATTATATTTAATATCGAATATTCTTACTTTTTTAATTTACTTTATTATTCATATATTTATATGTTTGTAGGTTCTATAAGGTCTGTGTTTAAAGGTATAATACTGTATGAGGTAAAGGGTATTTTGTAAATGGTAGTGATAACATATAATATAGAAAGTGGTGTAGGGTAGTGGTACAGGGATATAGTAGTGATATCAGGAGACCTTATAGATTTAAGAAATTGTAAGTTTAAGGATTTTTTTTGTTTTTTTGTATATCGGTATCGGGTCGGCTATTTTTTGTAAAAAGGTATCGGTATCGGAATACAGAATAAGGATTTTTTTTGTATATCGGTATCGGGTCGGTTAGTTTTTTTAATAAACTTAAGGGTGTATGGTGTATTTTTTTTGTTTTTCCCTTCAGCTGCCCTGACAGACAGCCTCACGACCAAAATTCAAATTGTAGATCTATTTTATTTTACCGTAAATCTGCTACATATTTGTGGCGCCCAACGTGGGGCTGTCTCGAAGGATAGGTGAGGGGTGCAATAGTAATAGTAGTTTGTAGTAGTATTAAAGTAGTAATAGTAGAAAGTAGGAAGGTAGTAATATTAGTGTAAACATGGCTACGAATGAGGAGTTGCGGGTGGAGTAATGAGGAGTTGCGGGTGGAGTTGGAAAGGTATAAGGAGGCTTTGCGCAAGAAAGAGAAGGAGAATGAAGAGTTGATAGAGAAAATGCAGGAGATGCAAAAGAGGATGGAGGACATTTGGAAAAAAAAAAAAGCGATATGGAAGCTCGGAGAATAGAGAAGGGAGAAAAAATGGCGACACGAAAAAAAATGAGGAAATGAATGAATAAAAGTTGCTGATGGGATTGGGGGACCGGAATGAATTGGAAACCCAACAAAGGTGACCTACTCCAAAGGTAGACGGTTAAAGGGAAAATCAGGGGGGAGAGTGGAAAAGAAGGACGAGAGAGAGTGAAGACCAAAGATGATGAAAAGTGATGTTTCAAGACGATGAGCGTTAGTTATGTCTAGTTGAGGATGAAGGGGAGAAGAGAAGAATGTGTAAATAAAGGTGCGTGAATAGGAAAAATAGAGAAGTAATGGGAAGATGAGAAAAATTGAGAAGAATGGGAAGTTGAGAAAAAGGCATAAGAAGAAGAAGAAGAACTTCTAAGAACAGGAGGACATGACAAGAAGAATGAAAGTAAGAGTAATAGACTCATTATATATAGTTCGGAAGGAGAGATGGGAATGTGTTTGAGTTTGAGGGGATACGGGACGGATCTGGTCTGAGTCTGAGCGTTAGAGTGAAAAGGGAAAAAGTTGTGTTGATTCGGGCATCCCAAAAATTAATAAATTTAATTAATGTGTTATGGTACGAAGAGGTTGAGGAGTTCTTAGGAATATGAGGGTTATTAGCGAAAGTTTTTGACGAGAAGAAATAAATCTGTTGCGTGGTTGAAGAGTTGGTATGCGAAATTTTTTAGAGGGCGAATGCTGGGAATTTAACGGCTGGTCAGTGTGCGCTGTAGCCAAAGTATGAAAGTGGTGTCAAACAGGAGATCATGGGAACCAGGTTGTGAGTTTGTGCGAGTGACAAGGGGGAGTGAAGTATAGTAAGGTGAATGATTTTGATAAAAGCTAGGCGTGGAAAGAGTGAAAGGATTGATATGCAGGCTCGTCGATTGGAAACCATCACGAAATGGAGTAAGAAGTTTCGGGATGATGATTGTGGACGGAATAAGAGATTTGTGAAGAAGTTTGTTGGAGACGTCCGACCTCGTGGCGGAATATGTGAATTTGCGGGAAAGGAAAGAAAAAATGAGGATGGGCGGTTGAGCACGATTGACTTGGGAGATTGTTTTGGGAAATTGTAGAAGAAGGGGTTTTGAAGTGCGAGCGAGAGAGAAAGCAACGGTACAGAGCCTGAGCGTTGCCAGTTCTACCGAAAAAGAAATATACAATGAAACAACCCATTTTCACCACACCCTCAGTAATAAATCATAATAGGGACGCACTCGAAAAGCTAACCCTATGAAGTGGTAATGCCGTGTGAAATTCTGAGAGGATTATTTTTATGGTGTTTGGATGTGATGAGAAAAAGGTGACTCCAAGCAGTGTGGAGCAATTTGGCAAGTCATCAAGAAAGAGAAAAAATTAATGCGAGAGGGAACGATGGCGGGCTATACCAAGTCAAGGGATAATCAGGGTCAAGGGGATTAGAGGTCGTGGGAAAACCAAAGAAAATGTTGAGTGCCAAAATAGGGCATGTGAAGTGTTTCTTGTGGGAAGATGGGCCATATGATATCAGAATGTAAAATGGGCAACTGGTGCTTGTTTTAGCTAGTGGGCAAGTGGGTCATGAAGACATTGAATTCTACGCATCATCCTCAAAGGATTCCTGCAGGGATTCAGAGTTGAATCATTGGGTGCGTTGATTGTCCCAGGGTTAGAGCAAGGGCAAACCGGTATGTGGAACTTGGTTGTCGAGCGTGGCATTTTTCCTTGCGGGTCCCCTAAGAAACCCCACTTTTACTAAATGCGGGGAAATAGGGCATGTGGCTGGTATGTTGTTGGAACGTTATGGACCGGCAACCAGTCGGGTGTTAGGTCAGTTAATTCCTGGTGGCTAGGTATTGGTCAAGGTGGTTTAGGGTTGTCCGTCACCCGGTTAGTGGTCAGGGGCTGTTGGTATGAATAGGAATGTAAATGTGTCAGAGTGGAGGGGTAGGTAGGTGAACGCAGTCAATAATCAGTTAACGGTAAAACACTCCGGGGGGGAAACGGGTTGCCTTTTGAGGGTTGCAGGCTGCGGAACCCTCAGGTTGATGAGATTAGGTTGTCACAGATAGGGGATGTAAGTGTCGATGTGTTTTCAGTTGGTCCTTGTGAATGAATGTATGAGTATTAAGGTTTATTGTGGAGATATTGAGGTCGTGCTTTTGATGATAACTGGGTTTAGGTTAGTGTTGTGTATAAGGGGAGCGAGTAGATAAAGAGATGAATATAAGGAAGATCAGAAAAAGAAGTCGCGAGCGGTATAGAGTCAATTAAAGGAATTTGAACACTTTTATATAAAAGTAAAAAATTTAGGGAGAGTGTTAAGATAGGAGGAATAGGCATGGAGGAGAGTGAGATTTATGGATTGATAGTAGAACGGAAAAGTAATGGATGTTTAATTGGGTATAAAAGGTTTTTGAGAGTGCAAATGGATAGTTATTCATCTGATCGAAAGGATGATAGAGAAGTTAAGGTCGTGAAAAGGATGGAAATGTCAGATGTAATGAATATTTAGGGAAGAGGTAGAGTGTGAAACTGCGTTAAAAGGCGTTGGAAGTTTTTCTTTAGAGGATTAGTCCTTGAAGGACGGGATAAATAGTAAGTGTGAAAGTAGGTTGGAATATTGAATGTGGGTGTGGATGAAAACCAGAATTAGCATGTTTCTGGTGGATGGTTTTAATGCTAGATATAGAGTTAAAAGGGTTGTAGGGGTGAAAAGGTGCCATGTATTCGACGGTTATAATAGATTTGAATAATCCCAGAGTATTGTATTGCAGAAGGTGCCTGGATGTTGAAAAGAAGAGAGTGATAAGGTATAAGGGTTGGTTGACTGTAGTTGGGCGTAGTTTGTATTCTGTTTTGTTATTAAGATTCGAGAGAGAATGAATGCTGTGTGTTTGCTGGTGCATATTGGGATAAGAAAAAAGGAGGGTGTATGATGAATGTGTTTTGATAAAAGTTAAAATTACCTGAAGGTTTGAATGAAGTCGTGAGACAAAAAGGTTTTTCGAATGGTTATGGAAAGAGGAAAGCACTTGAGTTCAGGGCGGATGATGATTTTGGCAGGAGGCGAAATTGCCTGGAAACGTTTCGCATAGTGTTAAAGCGGATGACACCCCAAATATATTCAACACGTCCCGGCACTTTCCTCCCCCCGTTGCGAATGAAATTAAAGAGCAAGTTGAAGAGTAGAGCACAAATAGCGGATGTTGTTGGGAAGAGAGAGTTGGGAGAGTCCTTTGAATAGTCCGATTGTGCCTGTGCGGAAAACCTGATGAGACGTATTGAGGTGGTGTATTGATTATCAAGGTGTGAATGAAAAGACTCTGTTGAAGATTAGGTTCCTATGTTGTAGTTTTTCAGAGTGCGTGTATAGGTTATTTATGGAATGAAAGTGTTTCAAAAATTGGATTCTGTCGAGGGTATTTATCAGATGCCAGTGGAAAAGGGATAGTAGGTGTGGTGAACTGCCTTTTCGACTGCCCCAAAGCGCATTATCATTAGGAATTTGAAGCTTTGGATTAGCCCAATGCTTCCAGCGGCGTTTTCAAGAGGGCATGATGTGTCATTTGAATGATTTTCCCAGTAAGAATGTGATGGTGTTCATAGATGACATACTAGTAATGAATGAATCTTTCTCTGAGCATTTAAAGTTAGTGAATGATGTGTTGAAAAAGTTAGAGGAGATAGGTATAAAAGTGAAAGTTGAGAAGTGTGTGAGTGGTTTGCGGATGAGGTTGAATTCTTGGGACACAAGGTGTGTGCGACTGGTTTAAAGAAAGCGGAAAAGTTTATTGAGAAAGTTCGGCAGTTTCCTAAGCCGAGGAATGTTAGAGAGTTGAGAGGATTTTTGGTTTGGTAGAGTTTGGGCGAAAATTTATGAAAGATTGTTTCGGGTGTAGTGATGAAACCTTTGATCTGAATGGACCTGGGAAAAGAAAGAGTTACTATTGTGAAATGGAGATGATAGAATGAATGAAGCGTTTGGGAAGTTGAAAGCTGAAGTCGCGAAGGATGTAGAGCTGGCTTATCCGGATTATAGTGGAGAATGCGAAACCTTTGGAAGTTTATACGGATGCAAGTGGGTATTGTTCATGGGGGGTGTTTGATGCAAGAACAAATGATTGATGGAGTTGTGAGAAAAGAAAACGAGTGATTGCGTATGTTTCGAAAGCGTTTAGCATGACAGAGCGAAAGTATTCTACGATTGAAAGAGAGTTGGCTGCTTTGAGGTTTTGTTTGAAGTCGTTGCGTCCGTTTTTGTTTGGAATTAAGTTTCATTGTGCGAACGGATCACCAACCCTTGGTGTATTTGCAAAGAATGAGGATCGTTGATAGTCGGCTTGCAAGAACTTTGGAAGATTTGAGTGATTTTGACTATGTGGTTGAGTATGTGCCGGGTGAAAGGAATGAGATTGCTGATTTGATGTCGAGAATGCCTGGGAGTGAGAGTATGAGTGAAAAGGTAGTGATAGACCCGGAATATTTGCCTAAGGGATTGATGAAGGGAAAAGAAAGTCAGGGTGGGGGTGATTCTATGTTTGAAAGTGTGTTGTACGGGTTACAGGACTTAGCTAGAGATAGGTTGGTTTCGAGAGTGCCTGAGAGTATGGAAGAATTGCGGAGGGAAGTTATGGACTGAGGTATGTAAGAAACCCGATCAGATAGGGATTAGGAAGGTAAAACATTTTATGAAGGAGAAGTTAAAGGCTATGTGTAATGTAGGTGTGCTTCCGGTGCCAAGAGGTATTGATTGTTGTGAGTAAGTTGTTAGGATAGTTGACTTGTTGTGCATTATGGGGAGCACAGAGACCAGTTTTTGTTATAGAGAGTGGAGGTGTAAATAGTACGACGTCTGCAAAAGATGAAGTAGTGAGCTATCATTTACAGGTTTCTTGAGTGGGGGTACACTATAATGGTAATCAGTAGGAAAAGAGTTATGATGGAAGTATTGTTTTTGGAATCAGAGTTGGAGATAGTGTCTGTTTGAGGTGATAGATGTGAAAATTGATTTGGTTCCAGGGGAAATCCGAAGAGATCATGTATTGCGATCATGGGCAATAAGGAAAGGAATGAGGTTAAAGTGCAGATAATGGGAGAGCTATTTTGTTGGACTGATTTGATACTGGGGCTACCAGATTCTTTAGTGAATGGCCATCTGTGGTACTGAAGAAAAATGAAGCAAATTAACTGGCCAGATGATGAGGAGGAGTACAAATGTGTGAAGATTAAAGGGATTGGGTCAGGTGATTTTGTTGCTTTTGAAGAGGTTTTGTTTCAAGGTAGAAATAGGAACGCTAGGGGAAGTGGAACATAGGTTTGTTGTGTGCTGGACGAAGAGCGAATGCCGTATTGTTTTTTGTTTTGGATTGACTTTTGAGAAGGTGAATAGGTTGCCGTAGATGTAGGGGAATGGAAGGTTTGGCTGAAGGAAGTCGTGAGATTATTAGGAATTGCAGAAGGAGAATGTGCTGTGTTGTTTGTGATTTTGTTTGCATGTGAGAGTTGGTGTAGGGGAGAAGAACTGTTAAGTATGAGGGATATTGAGGTAAATGCAAGAGGAATGTCCTATGGTCTGTGAGCTGAGAAAATGTATTTTGTTGGGTAAAGAAGTGTGCAGGTGGGACCAGTTGATAGAAGATTTTAGGGTGTTTGCGAAAAGGTTTGTTGTGTGTACTAATGTGGTGTATTATATTAGGAAGGTACGAGAGGATGATTTGTATGTACCGGTGTTTTCGGTAGTTGGTACAGTAGGGATGGCGTTAGTGATCCACCGTAGGTTTGGTCACATGGGGAAATTTAAATTGTGGGAATGTATGAAAGAGAGTGTTTAATCCTTGGTTAAGGAAAATAGTGAATGATGTTGCAACTACTTGTGAGGAATGTCAGAAAGGAAAGTATCAGAGAATGTATGCGAAACCCCCTGTGTTACGAATGGATGTGAATGAACCTTTTGAGTTAGTAGTGATCGATTGTGTTTCTTTGCCAGTGACTGCGAGTGGATATGTAGGAATGGTGGTGATGGTGGATCACAAAAGTAAGGTTTGCGTATGCTGTGCCGTGAAGAATAAGACTAGTAAATGAATGTGGTAGGTGGGGTAAGAGAGAGTTTTGTTGCCGATGTGGTATGTAAAACCGAAGCGAATGTTGAAGTTTTTTTGAAGTGGAATTAAATGGACCGGAGTTTTAGGGCAGGCGTTTGAGCAAATGTTGAGTGATTGGGCATTAAACATGTGAGAACGACGCCGTATATGCCGAGTTCAAATGGGTTAGCGGAGAGGGACGCATTCGAACGTGAGTGAGATGTACGAATGATGAGTGAAAGAGAAATGATTGGGAAATTATTGGTTAGGAAAGAAGTGTAGTGTCATGTAGTAGGCTGTGTCCTATGTTATAAATCAGACATGTTGAATAAATAAAAATACGCACTAGATCGAGCAACTGGAAACTCGACTTTAAATGTAAATCCTAAGATATACTTATCTTGTAAAGAATCGTGACATAAGACATGGACATATCTAAAAAACGTAGGTTTTTGTGAAAACCCAGGCTTGGAGGATAGGTTACCTGAAGGTGATAGGGACGTTTGGAGAAAGGGTAGCGCTTAAAGTTTGCCAGTTTTAAGGTAGGGGATAAGGTTTTGAATGGAAGTGATTGAGAGAAAGGCGGACGGAGGGACTCTTTGGGTTTCATTCACCCGGCTTTTGGACAGGGTCGAGTCAACGCAAAAAAGGCTTTAAAACTGTTCTGTACTTTCCAAGTTCACTTGACCCTCTAACTTTGCGAGGCGATGTTGGTGGTTTATCTCTCTTTTCTATAGTACCGTAGCGGCAAGTTGCTCGAGGGGAACTTATCACTTTCGCGTACCACCACCACCTTTATGACGCCTTTGTAGCACAATAGGTGCTGTATTTGTGCTCTGCGCACGAGTATCGTGTTGACATTGGTAACTCCAGGCTATTTTGCTGTGGTGCTCCTTCTTTCCCACCACCTCTGTTTTGTGGAAATCTCTTCCATCTTACTGTTATTTCCTACTTGAATTTAATCTTCCTCACTTTAAAAGCCTGCGTCTTGTGCTCATATGCGTAATTTGCGCTAGGAGGTGAACTTTTTTTGAGCGTACTACACCCTCTTCTTGAATAGGGCTCTGCCCGTGAGTGGTTTTGACAACTTGTAAAAAAAATCCATTTGAATGGGCGATATTGTTGGGCAAAATGAAACTGGAATTTTCTTCCTATCCCCATCCAAATATCATTCAGATTATCCCAGAAAATTCCGTTACTGCTTTTCCAACATTACCCTCAGAATGGACATATGTCTGTCTTGTAACCACACAAATTTTGACCCTTTTCAAACTTAATTTAATCTTTAGAATTTGTTACTCACACACACAAAATCTTAACATAGCTCTCTACCACAACTCAATCATCAGAATTGCAAATCCTTCTATCCCCCTCCCATTCCTTTTTCCCACACCAACACAAACACATTCACACCACCATAAACTCATTTCACCGTTCCTTTCCACACCACTTATTTTCACCAGCGAGCAAATCAAATTGCCCTTTCTAAATTACATCCATCACCTCTCCCTCTTCTCCTCAACATTTTATTCCTCTGACATTTCATATACAGATTCGATTCATACATTTTCGCCGAAGGATAGAAAGGCGCTTACTGCGATCACGACCTTCTCGAAGGCGACTGCATTTAGCATTCCTGGCCAAAAAGATAAGTCCGTTAGTAGGCAGCAACCTTAACTACCACCGTCCCTTAGTCACCTTCCACAACACGCAGGACATACAATGTGGGCAATTTTTTTCTTCCCTACACGTATGGATATAAGGGATGGGGATGTCTGTAAGATGTCTAGAAGAGGGGTGTTTATATAAGTATGTGTATATGATATGTTGTCTGGAGAATGAGTGTGGATATGAACGCATAACAGAAAAGCGAACCATTAGGCACGGAATGTCATACATACCATTAGCAAAATGGGTATATATATATATATAATTATATATATATATATATATATTATATATATTATATAATAATATATATATAGTAATATATATAAACATCCTAACTCTTTGAACTTTTCCAGCATGTTGGCTACAAGCCTTCTTCTCATTGACTTTCATTTTTGATTCAAAGTTGGAATCGAACATTAATTATAATTTATATTATCGAATTGATAATTCACTCACCAATTTTATCTTTTCAATGAAGAGAGACAAGTCTCTTAATATTATTATATATACCGCTTTGTCATTTGTTAAGAGAGAAGGATTCAAGTTCTAAAATCCCTGTACGAAATTGGTACACACAACACATTACATTCGTTTTGTTTGTTACAACAGGTTACGAAGATTAATTTGAGATTTTTCTTGTTAACACTTACACATCAGGGTGGGTTTTTAAAGATTGTAGACACTTTTTGTCTACATCTTTTTTTTTATATTCACATTTACCCTAACCGTGTTCATTTGGTTCTTCTGTAGTTTGGCTAATAAGTTAATTACGTTATCAGCCAAACATACTGGAGGATTAATGAGTGTGAATTCCGTCTTTGTCTGTTGGGATTATCGTAGGTCCACTTTGGCAATACCTGTAGGAGGATATTCACTGGACAATATAAACGATCCGGTCGTTCTGGGGGTTATAGCTTAACGAGCACATTAGTGCTTTTTTCGGCATTGAAAACTTTGAAGGTCAACGTTGTTGCCAGTGCCTATAAGTGGAAATGGTAAACTTGCAGATTCTTGGGTGGGTTTGTCATTGTAGCGTGTTGATATTTTAAAGAATATTTGAATAAGTTGTTTCAATTACGTTAGTACTAATAATTTTTTTCTTTATTATCTTTTCAGGGTGTTATCAACATTGCCAAAGGTCCAAAGAAAAAGAAATAGACAATTTTTTTTTTAAAATTTATTACTGAAAAATAATAGTTTAAATATAAATGACTTTGATTACAAATCACAAACTAGTTTTCATTTTGAGACACCATATGTTAAAAACTAAATAAACATAAAACAAATCCATTAATCTTACTGTAAATTTAATATAGTTACGTGTACAACTTTTCTAATTAAGTTTTATCATTCACATTTAATAAATGTATTCTTTTAATAAAAACATTATTTATTTACTAAATAGCTTAATAACATGTAATTGATAACCATCCACTATAAACAATAAACAAAAAAGAAAAAGCTTTCGCAAAATGCCATAAAAAATTTTCGGAACAATTATACTGATATGAGATTGTGATGTGTGTTTTTTTTAATAAATAATGGTTTGCCCTTAAAGTTTATGTGTTCAACAAAAACGATAAAACTTATTCTAATTGGTTTGAACTCATTAATATTCTCCTTAACCTACATTAGCACTTTAAGATAACTTACTCGGTATCTATAGAAAATAAATAAATACTATTTTATATTATTATTTCATCATATTTATTTTAATTTGGAATTATATTTTTTTTTAATTTTTATTATTTTTACGATTATTATTATGTAGAAAGATGTTTTTATTCACATGTTACCGAGGAAAGAGAAACTGGAAAGGAGGAACATCTGGGTTTCCTCAGAGAAAAACTGGGTCAGAACCAAACAAAAATGAAATTCTTAATAACTAATACACTTCACCAAGATTTTAAGAAATACGGGAAGTTCGCTGTGAAAATTGTGTGCTCATCTTTTTGCACAAAGAATTTCATCATCATTGAGTTTGGGCTTTACAAATTGTTTAAATTCGAAATCCAAATAATTTTCTTTCTCATGAAAAATCAATTTGTTATTATATTTCTATATAAAAAACCAAATTAAACAATTATATGAGGGGGATAATACTAAATACAATTATTTGGGCTTGGCCAAATACAGGGAAGAAATAAGGTAGGGCGTCACATCTTATATTATTTGTTAAACTGGTACCATAATTTTCAATGAAATAAATTATTATGGTACTCAAATGTTACTTACTCTAAGATAACTAGAGTTGAGATGATGATTAAATATTCTAATAACTCACGCTTATCTCAATTCACCATAAAACAATTGATAAAAAATAAGAGAAAGCTCATACAAATTATAAGGGAAATATAAAGAATCTATTTTTTCCCTTTTCATTCAGCTCACACTATAAGTGTAGAAATGGTAAAACCTCAAGGAGACATGAGCTATGTAAAGAAACCGTAATTTCAGCTCAATAATTATGTATCAACAGCATGTAGAACGTGGCAAAGAGACTTTTTAAAAATAAGTATGAAATTAAGGTAAAAAAATTAAATCTTAAAGCTAGAGGGTTGTATTTTTTATTGTAAATAAAGAGAAGAAGGTAGCTGCATCAACTTAAGGTGAGGTGAGCATTTCGATGGGAAAAGCTAATTTGGGCCCCTGCGCAACAATTGAATCATGATTTAAAACGAATAGTAGTTTATATCGAACAGGAGCTAGTATAACAGAATTATTATAGTAGCTAACGCATAAGAAGACCTCAAATGCTCTAATAATATAGGGTGAACACAGGTGTCAGTAATTAGTTATAAATGGTACGGATTAGATTATAGAAAGAAATTAACTGTTGACAGAGCATAGTCAAGAAAAACATTGGGAAAAACTGTTTAGAGGTAGTGAGGATAAAAATCCGGGTATAACTTTCTTGTCAATTGTTAGAAATACTACAATGGGATAGCAGAAGTATGCAATACTATTTGAAAAGTTTCTGAATTGATTCTTATTTAATTTGACAATATTATTAATTATTTGTTGGTGTTTTTAATATAGCTGGAAAATTGAAAATGAGAATAAAGGCTTTCAGAAGCAAACAAAGAGTTCTCTATTATCACTGTAAAACAATTATAGTTGTCTGGCAGCAGCCTCCTGCAGGAATAAAATCAGTAAGGGTCAAAAGTTTTTTTAATATTTTGAAAGACATTTACAACCTGTTTAGGAAGGTCGCCAAAAAAGAAATATTTTTGCATGATACAATTCATTAATCAATGATCAAATCCTCAAGATTCCAGAATGCATTCAAGTTAGAAGGATATCATGTAAGTTCATTAGTTCATAAAAAACTAAACTTGAAACCAATCAGATTTCGTGGGATACATTGGGAATATTTCTATTGACTAGACATACATATATATTTTTTTGAGTATGGTAAATATGCTGCCAAATTTTGTCTATAGATGATTATTGGAGATTTTGAATTTAGTGATTTCTTGTATTTCGTGTTATCAGATTTCACGTAAGAGATAAACAGGACCGACAATCATCATGTGGTCTACGTGACCAGAATCATAGTAAATCAAATATCAGCATATTAAAGGAGATTACAGTTAGGACTCTGTTATTTAAAATATTATCTGACAATCTCTCTGCAATTTGTTGGCTACACTACTCTTATTTGACCACAAAGGGTGTTTGGACCAGTAATATGTAGCGGCGGCGTATTGGGAGAATAAAAGACAAGATTGTAGATAAAGTCTATTTTTAAAGCCGCAAATGACGCGCGGAATCCAAACCAAATTGTAGAGATATATAGTCCTGATAGCAGCAGAATTGTTGAGATTTTGGCTATGAAGTTGACAGGTGGAGTGGCAAGTTGCCAATTTAACGGAACTGCACCAAAAGGGTTACGCAACCTAAAAACAGAGGTCGGCGGCTATATATGGTAGTTTTAGGAAAGCTAGGAGTTGGTCAGTGTTTTCGCATAGGCTACATCTAAGGGTTCAAACAAAATGACTGTCCTTACATGGTCTGGATTGGAAATATAACTGGAAGAATAATTTCCCATTTATAGGTGAATTCGAACACGTTGATGATCTGCTAAAATTAAGCTTCAGTAGAAAGAAGCGTTTCAACATTAAGACTTCTATCGGTGAAAGATACGAATTTGAAAAAATTATTTATGGTTAAAGGAGATGAAAAGACTTATTGGACTAAATTTCACCGTGTATAATCCTACATAACAAATACAGATTAATCTAAAGGGTTTCGCGAGGCATATTTGGAAAATATATCGGAGATGTCTGGGTTATATACTCCGGACTTACAGCGTCTATCACCCTCTCGGATGTCAAGGTGTCGGATTAAAGGTAATTTGGAAACAAAATTTTTAGTGAGAAAAATGAGTAATTTAAGTACACTCTCGATATAAAAGGCGGAAGTGGTTGTACTAGCTGACACCTTTGAATCCACAATCCTTTTTCTTATTTGGTATATTTTATATAATTAAATCCCTTCGTACTTGCGCATATATGGACGATAAATAGTTTAAATAGCAAGTATTAATAGAAGCCATTTGTTATCAGAAAATTATTTGGGGAAGCTATATTGAGACTGAGTGGGGATATTGTGAGCGAGTATAAATCAATAAAGCTCGTGAAACTTTCTATGTCATTTCTAGTAACGATTAGCCTCGTTAAAAGTATAGTTCAGATATATACTTAATATGAACCTTGAATACTAAGTAAGACAATAGAATATATAGAATGCTGCCAGATAATAACTCATATTATGCATTTATAAATATATATAATGATTAAAGTCAATTTCGAATGAGGTTTATTAAAGAATCCATATGAGGATCTTTCTCATATAAAATAATAACATAGTAACTGTTTAATGCGATCAGAAGAATAAACCGTCGTATTACGATTCTCTATTAGAACTCTTAATATCTATCTTTAATACCTATATATACTATTTACTATAATACTAACTGATCGGGGAATTACGGACTATAATAAGTTTGTATAATATATAATATAATAAATTATATAT
>JABUQX010089109.1:0-12500 GCA_015478945.1 Trachelipus rathkii | reverse complement strand
ATAATTATATATATATATATATCTAATATTATATATATATACTATAATATATATTATATATATATATATAGTATATATATATAAATCGAGTATATATAGATAGTATATATATATTATATATATATATATATATATATATATATAAGTATATATATATAATATATATATACTATATTATATATATATATATAGCTATACAAGATAAATCATTTGAAGTAAGAAAGAAATTATAGATATAATATTTAGTAGGAAAAATCTCTGTAAAGGATCATATTTTCAAAATCTTGCAATAGAAACACATTTTAGTTTTTATGCATTTTTTTTTTTATTCTTAATGATATTATAAGCTTCAGCTGCTATGAAGTCCAATTTTCTGCAACGGGGATCTCTAACAGTTAATCTAATTCTCCATTCTTGTTATAGTTGTCAGGGATTTTGCAAAGATATTTGAGAGGAAGTCAAAAGTCAAAACTAAATCTGTTCTTGGCAACGCGATAAATTTTTAAAAAGATGCAACGGAGCTGTTCAATCTCCGATTCTTATTTCCAAAATATTTTAAGAGTTATGGTTTTTTTTCAACTTTACTTTTAATATATTTAGCATTTACATTTGGAGATAACTAACTATTGGTCCTCATATAATACATTTTTTTTTTGTTAAACTATGTATTTGAATCCCTTCCCATTCACTGTTACATGAGGGGGTCATTTATAAGACAACTTGTGAAGACGGAACATTGTTTTTTTTTTTTTTTTTTTAACTGAAAAATTTAAACCACATATCTCTGGATCATCTCACTAGTGAATATAAAGCTTGTTAATTGTTTAACCAAAAATCTGAAGATTTGGTTCAGAAAACTAAAGTTCAAGATCAACTTGCATGTAACAAGAAAATATTGAATCAACGGAGGTCATTCCATAAAAATAAAACCATATATCATTTTAAGGGAAAAAAGGGAATGAGGATGCTACCTTGAGGAAATCCACATTCCATTTCAATAGTCTTTGATGTAATTTAATCGGTGGTGAGCCGGTCAAGGTTTGAAGAATCAGTAGTTTAAACTTTTTTTTTTTTTAGCATAGTGTACAGGTAGCTAATTTGGTACCGGTAGCTGTATGGTTAAATCGGAAAGGAAAGCGACCGGAAACTTTTATAATATTTTTCTATTTTACTAATTGAAAGATTGGGAGGAAAACTAATTTTGAAACTTTACTAGAATATTTCATGCTAGATCATTTATTTCATTGTTAATATTTTTTTGGTTAAAATAATATTTTCATATACTACCTAAATTCAGATTTCTCTTTGTGATTTAAAAATTTAAAATTATTATTATTATTATTATTATTATTATTATTATTATTATTATTATTATTATTATTATTATTATTATTATTATTATTATTATTATTATTATTATTATTATATTATTATTATTATTATTATTATTATTAGTAGTAGTAGTAGTAGTAGTAGTAGTAGTAGTAATATTATATTGAAAAATAGAAAGATCAAAAAGTAGGAAAATTTATGAGATGGGAAAACCTTAGACAATTTTTTTTTTTTTGGTTAGAAATGTAATGCAAATTATTAAAAGTTAATAAAAAACATCGGACCCCTCCCCCCCCCCCCGAAAAAAATGCATGTTCACACGTACATTTGCCTACGGGGCTCCTCCCAAGTACACCCGATCCGTAAGTGGTGGAAAAATAATAAAATATTGCTTTAACACCATAAACCTAAAAAAAAAAAGTTAGAAAAAAAGAATCATGTCGTAGTAAGATTTAACTTTACGTTGTAAATATGAAATTTTGTGACTTCATAACTTTTTTCAGAGCCATTTCTCAATTTTTTTTTACGTTTATCTTTCTTTACAGCTCATTTTAAACGTTTCACGTAAATTTCATGAAAATTTGAAACTGCGATTTTATTTCTTACTATTTTCTCCAAAGAAAAAAAAATGTTATAAAAATGAAATCTTGGGTGCTTATAATTTTTTTTATTATTATAAAAATGGGGGAAGGAGAGGGGAGGGAGAGGGAGAGGGGAGAGGAGGTGGAGGGAGAGGGGAGAGAAGGGGGAGAGGGAGGGGGCTTCGATGGTTTTCATAACGATATTCCTTTATTACAACATATTTCTGACATTCCCAGTAAAAATCATTGAAATCTACAAGAAGGCTTAGGAAGTTGTGAAAGAAGGGAACCCAATAGTTCCTTTTTTGTAAAAAATTTCAAAATATGCTGAAAATAATATAAAAAAAATATCTTTATCAGACCTTAAAAATCAAATTACTTTTTGCGGGGATAAATGTGGATTTCTGTTATCGTTATAAGTTATTCCTATCATCTTAAGTATTGTTTGTTTCTTAGTTAATAATAATAATAATAATAATAATAATAATAATAATAATAATAATAATAATAATAATAATAATAATAATAATAATAATAATAATAATAATAATAATAATGATAATAATAATAATAATAATGAACAATTATAATTATTATAATGATATGATAATAATAATATATTATACAGATAATAATAATAATATAATAATTAATAATAATAATAATAATATAATAATTAATAATAATAATAACCTTGATGTAATAGATCAAAACAGATAATAAAGAATAATAAATAAATCACAGATTTACCATTTAGTAGGTCATAATTTTTTAAAGAGTTTATTTTTTCTAAAAAAGTTAAGATAAAGAGTATCAGACATAAGCACGCTCGGTGCGCGCCCACTTGAGGGATGACGCAGTCGCTCGGTTTGTCTGGATACGGTACTGGGGAATGTGAGTTGGGGCGGTGCCGGAATACTCCTGAGGGGTTCAGCAGCGCCTTGGTCCCGTTTTCTTTGGACATTATGGCGCCATCTACCCCATTGCGTGCATGTTGCTGCGTTGCTGTGCTGAGTCTACATTCCGATAAGTAGGACATTATCTCTTAAGTACTGTTTCATAAATATCAATTTTACGTGTAATTTGTTTTTTCCTTTAAACATGTAATTTTATCGAGAAAATAATTATGATATAATTTTGATATTTTAAATTATATAAGGATTTATTAACTTATTGCAATATATACAATGTATCTATATTATATATAAATATATATACTATAATATATATATATATATATATAATATATATATATAATATACTATTAATATATATACTATATTGCCTCTGGGGATTAGAAGTCATATTCTTAAAAAACTTATAATTCTATATCTACAAAGAATACAATTGTTTTGGAAACTTCAAATTTTAGTTCAGTAAACGACTTTTTTTTTTTTTTGTTAACATCGGGGGTGGGGGTTCAATAAAATAGGTGTGAATAAAAAATAGGTAGCCCTAATTTTAACTTTAATTTTAAATTACGTAACCTTACGCTTGTCCTTTAACTGGTGGTTTGGGTTTTGTTAAAACTTAAAGGAGTCCCAAGGTTTTGGACCTAGGATGATATCGGAGGTCGGGTCTCTCGGGCTTCCGGGGGGGAACGGACATCGGGTAAGAATATTTCCCCCTCCGGGAGGGGGTCTCCGGAACCCACGTTCTTTGGTATTTGGGTATCGCGGGGTTCCTCCCGCCTCCTCCCCTTCGGGTATGGAAAACGTACCCCCCCTCTGTCCCCCGTGGCTTGAGCCCCTAATGTTTTTATATTTTTTATATACGTTTTTTGTAATAAGCTTATAGTGCTGATTCCAAATATGAATTGTTTTCTGTAAGTATCTGTACTTTTTCGAGATATTGTCCATTTTGAATTGTTTTTTGATATAAAGTGATTTTTAAAAATTATTTAAGAATAAAATATATTTTTGAATCATGCCGTCACCACTTAAATTATTGTTAATATCATAAACTAGCAATATGTTTAAAAAAAAAAAAAAAAAAAAAAATCAAACTGCATCGTCTACGCGATAACAAGGAAATTATAATATATATATAATATTATATATATTATTAATTTATATATATATATATATATATAATTAATATATTATAATAAATAATATATATATATATATTATTATATATATATATTATATATAAATATTATATACTTCTGATTTGCAAAGAACATTGCAAGTTATTTGTTTATTTGTATTTTCACCAAAACACTCCTTGTTATATTATATATATATAATAATAATATAATATATATATATATATAATATATATATAATATGTATATATATATATAATATAATATATAATATATATATATATATATAGTATATAATATAAATAAATATATTATTATATATTATATATATATATTATATATAATATATATATATATAAATATATATATTATATATTATAGATATATATATAAAGATATTTAATATAGTATATATATATATTATATATATATCTATAAATTATTAAATATATATAATATATATATAATATATATATATATATATATATATTATATATATATATATATATATATTATATATTATATATATTAATATATATATATATATATATTTACGGCAAGTTTTCGTTACATCTTACTCGTTTAAATCGCACATATCTGGATTGTGCTAAGTAAATGAATGATCAAAGGGGGGGGCGGTCGGTAGCAAGCCTTATTGAGAAAAACTTAATATTAGATAAAAAGCCTTGATATATTTTCTTTTAAACCTTTTTTATATGTTGTTCATTTTTCAAGAAGCAAATCCGCCGAAAATTTCTTTTTCTCTTGTCTCATGTCATATTGTTTGACCATGACTCGTCAGTCATATATATATATATATAATATTATATAATATATAAAATATAATATATATTTATATAGTATAATATATATATATATATTATAATAATATATATATAATTATTATAATATTAATATATATATATATAATATAATAATATAATAAATATAATATAATTATATATATAATTAATATATATATACTATATATATAATATATATATTATAATATATTTATTATATAATATATATATATAATATTATTATATTTATGTAATATATATATATATATATATAATATATAGTATATTATATATATATTATATATATATGTATATATATATATTATTTTAATATATATATATATATTATATATATTAATAATATATATATATATATATAAATATAGATAAATATATAGATATCTATATAACTATATTTAATATATTTTTCAAACTTTTATACATTTCTATAGTTATAATATTAATAGGTTATACAACAATCTAGTTCCATTCAAATTCATATATTCTAAATGAATCACCAGTTTTATATATGATATATATAAATAGTATATTATATATATATATATAATATATATTATATATTATATATTATTAGGATTACTGATACCTAGAAAGAGGCGATACCGATACGGATTACTCTCTAAATTTTTTTAGTTCCGAAAACCGGATACCGATACGATACCGATACTCTTATATTTAATATGATAAAGTACACAGTATGAGTAGAAAACATTTGTGTACTGCCTAGCAACTTAGCGGATTTGCATTCCTGTACAATGCAAATAACTTAGTCATTTATTCATATTTGGTTGTGCCCTAAGTATTATTTTATAAAATCATAATTGTAATTGCGGAATGCAATCCTGATTAACCCAATCAATACATAAATTTAGTACTGTTATTCAAAAACCATTTTTGAACTGGATTTAGAATTGACATATCTTAATTAGGTTTTAACCTTTTGACCTGATTACACTTGACAAGAAGATTTTTTAATAGCTATAATATAAGATAAAATATGAAAGAATGAGCGCCCAATTATCAGTCTGAAACAGCTACAAAATAAATAATCGCTACATTCAAACATACATCTTTATAATAGACTCCTGTAAGATAAAGCTAGATATTATACAATTACCCATTACCTCAAAATTCTCAATATTGTGATGTAAAAACATTAAGCTTTCATAGTGTCTGGCGAAGCCCTGTTCCTTCGAGGTGTTTACAATCCACCTACACTAAAATAGGCTCGGTCTCGACTGATGAGGGAGGGGCTGATAAATATTTGCTGCTAGCAGCTGATAATTGGAATCTTGGCCATTTTCTTGCGAACACTATGAATAATGTCTCGTCTGTAGGCAGCATCTTCGTGCATGTTTCGTTAGAGCTCATCTCTCTTTCACGAGATTGCATATTTGAATTATAAATCTTGCTACTTGATGATGTTTCCTTCAGTTTTTCGCTGGAGGTCTTGTGTGTGATCCTTTGAAGGTGAATGATGAAATGTCAATGCAATTTCAGCCATGAACTTATCAAAGCTAATATCCAAAGCCTCTTAATCCTTCAGTTAGGTTATTTGCTGGAAAAAGCCACCAATCGTATAACATGTCGTTGCTGTTGTCAAGGCTGCTGAAAAGGCGGTTCCACTTCCTGTGATCTTTTTTTTGGTCACGCGAGCAAGCTCCTCAGTTATGCTATTAAATGGCATCTAGAAGTGGTTCTACCGTCGGAGATGCATTTCTTGCGGGTTCGGCTATGCTAAGGAAGTTCCTTATTAAGAATAGGGCGGCATCAATTTTTGGAGGGCAATAAATAAAAATTCCGCGTTTTTTTTTGAATAAGGGGATCCAAAATGTGCCTTTGTTTGTAATAATCGTTAATTTAAATAGGTTTTTCTTATTCATAAAGCATTCACATTGAAATTTGCGCTTGATTATAATGTACTGGTCATATTGAAATCGCAAAGTAAAGGAGATAACTTAATCAGTGGTTAATGAAACCAATACAATTATTTTATATTTGTTCTAGTTATCAAAACACAGAAAACACATTGGTAAAACAATGTAAAAGCTCAACACAAGAATATTAAAGTTAAATGCTTGCTTCGATTCATCTAGACATCATTCTTCTGCTTGCTTCCTGCCTCTAATGAATCCTTCTCCTTTCTCATGAGTAATACACCTTTGCCGAAGCCTCTGTACTTTTCAACACACCTCCTATTGGACTGCCAATAGACAATGGCAGTTAGAACTTGCATTGGCTCTTCATCAAACTTCTTATTCTGATATTTGAGTTTACAAGTAAGTGGAGGTTCAAATACTTTTTCTGACCAGTCTATCAGTTTCCAAAGGAGTGTGCATTTGATGTTACTGCAGTGTTTTCCCGAAAAATCACTATCATCAATCTTCAATTCCTTTTCATTAAATTATCTTCTGAACCCTGCTTTCCTTTCTTCTTGGTCTCCCGACATAAAAGTATCTGAAGCACCATTCCACTAAATGCGAACCACGATGACCGATTGGATTGTTGGCAAAATAATATCTGCTACTGACTTCTTCTGAGATTTTAGGAGCTTCAAATGATAAAGGATGTGGCGAGGTCTTTCTACCCAAGAGAATTTCGATTTGATTGGAAAATCGCATGGGATAGTAAATAACGCAACAACGTATCCAGCAACAGTTGTAACGTCTTCAAGTTGTTCCCTTAAAGCCATGTTTTGAAACCCATAAGCACAAATCCTATTTGCCGTCTGTTAACACATCGAGATGACTCAAGGACGCAATTTATTAATAATGCAGAGTCAGTTGAAGTACAGATCCTTCATTATGGTCTGAGTTTATCCGCTTACCATAAGCCTGATCTGTAGAGAGAGATTTTTGACAACAGTGTCACTCAATGGAAACAAAGGCTCTGGAAAGGATATTTTGACAAATGAGGGATTAATTTCTAGTTCTGTTGCAGTACCAAGCATGTTGCCAATCTTACCACTCGACTTGCGTTTAGACCAAGTTTTTCCCATCCAACTACTGTGACAAGTGCCGCAAAGGTAGCTCATTAGTATGAAGACACAAACCAACCAGATGAGCTTACGATTCAGCTTTGCCTCAACTCAATGCAATCATTCCTTCCAACCAGGTGTTAACATTCGTTGAGTCAACACCCAATATCCTGCAAACTTTTATCAATTTTGTTTTTCTTTAAGAAATCCACAAGATGGTTAGCAAGAAATTCAACAGGTTTCTTTCGTTAAGTCTTTCTCTTGGAGTAAGAATGGCAAGATAAAGCTTCCACCTGTCACTGCGAAACAGTGTAATGCTTTCTTTTTCACAATAACGTTTCTTGAAAAACTGATGAATGAGTTATCTTATTGGTAACAGAACTTTAGCGAACTTTGCGCTCCATCAAAAAAAGATACATCAATTATTGCTATCCGGCAATCGAGCATGAAATTCGTCATCAGTGTCTTCATGACTTTTTCTGTGTCCTTGTTACTTTAATGGAATAACCAACAATCTCATGTTTCCTTTCAGTATTAATAAGTCATCCCAAAAATGCAGCTGTTGTAACGTGCAGCTGTAGCGACTTAGACTGACAGAACCATACCTAATATTTGCAATGCACACTTGGCTCAATTTAAGCTATTATCTGATTGTACTTGAGTGAGTAATCAAAATTACAACGGAATTTGAAAGGATCTTTCAGATTCTTCATCTGTAACATCAGTTGGCTCTTCATCTTCGTCAGAGAAAGAACTTAATTTGGTTAGTAATGTTAACTCTTCCTGTCCTTTTCTGCTTATATCGGAAAATTTTCTTAATAATCTTCTTGCATTCTGCTTTTTAATTTGTCTTCTGTGCTCAGGTAGGTTTGTTAATCCAATTTGATGCTGTTCAACAGATCCAACCTTCTCTCCTTGACTATTAATAAACACTAGTTCTCTTACGGGATCTTCTTTATCCTTAGGAACATGGAGCAGTGAGTGTTGCACTTCGATTGTTAACAGTTCAGCACCACTGGACATGGACCTCAAATTCTCAACATGCTTAACTCACACTTGCAATTGAGGATGTCAAAGAGCTTTGTGCTATGAAAGCCTCTTTCAATTCCAGTTTCCTCTGCCGTGTGACATGCTTTGGCTTTTTTTCCCAGTTTTCTTCTATCTTCTTTAGGACTGTGACTCTCGAATTTAATATTGGCACCACAACATTTCACGCGGTTGCTGGCTGGGTAATTTCTGACATTTTCTCCACTCTGCTCTAGTTAGTCCCAAGCCCATATCCTTAGAAAATCAACGTAAGAGGTGGGAGTGAAAAGGCAGCATTTTCTCGACAAGTTTCAAATGAAGTTCCATGTGGTGGAAGTTGCCAGTCTTGCTTCCCTTTTATAGCATGGTTCCCAATTTCAGAATTTTGCAAGTAAAGAAAACAATCGGCTGGAAAAAGAAAAACAGAGAAATGTCACTGATTTGTATGGAATAAACATTTAATAAAAAGACTTATAAACCAAAGGAGTATTGCTAGTTTAAAAACTTTACGAGTGGCATTAAATTTTTACAGATGTTATAGTATAATATAAGAATATCTTAACCTTAGAGCATAAGTACAGACAGAAATAATGATTAGAAGGCACTTTTTTAGAAGAAAGTTGCTGCGAATTTTACTTGAGACGTGTAAATATTACGAATTTGGAGTAGCTACTTAATTCAAGGGGTCAGCTTTAAATTCTTGTAATATTATGTTGAATAGCCCAAATCAAAACAAACCTTTTTGATCCTCCTTAAATTTGAAAAAGAAGTAAAAAAATTTGACACGCCTTATTTATTAGAATTTTATATATTCGACTAGATTTATTAATGAATTATAACAGTTTCTTAATTCTTCACCTAAAAGTAAGGAAGCTATCGGCCAAAGTATCGGCCATATTAACGCAATACCGATACCAAAGAAAATGGCCTAAACTAACGCTTCATAAACACGCTATGATAACTACAAATATATGAAATATTTGGTTTGATATGAATAATTTATACATATTGATTTTTTATATATATATATATATATAATATATATATATTAATATATATTTCACATATTATTTCTTAACAACACATTTATTTAGTCCAACCGACTATATTGACAGTTAAATAAAAAAAAACTTATTAAACATTAATCACATGGAAAATGGTATATTTGTTTAAGGAATGATTTAGCTTTATTTTCTTATCATAGATCTAATCACTTTCCTCTCGCCATCTGTTGCATCGATGTTAATTAACGTCATAACGTCATAACTCTTATACAATATGGTATATATATATATATATTATAATATTATAATATATATATTATATATATATATAATATATATATACATTTAATCCGTGTGCTCACTCAAACAGCTGAGACGTTTACATATATATATAGTATATTATAAATATATATATATATATAATCATATATATAATATATATTATATTAAATATATTAATATATATATAACTATGATATATATATTATATATATTTACACTTGACCAGCTGGGTTTCGCCAAAAGGCACCTTCTTTTAAAATATTTGCTGCGTTGTCAGATGGATCAATGTTTAAATATGTCATTATATAGATTAATTATTATTATTATTATTATATTATTATATTATTAATTTTTATATTATTATATGTATTCATTATTATTATATTATTATTATTAACTATTATGTATTATTTATATCTTTTACAAATGTAAAGTGGCAAGCGCCTTTGAACCGGAATCAATAATTATGTTCATTTCATTAACTGTACAGGGTCATCTATCTTTGTCCCATATCTTTCTGTTACCCTACCCAATGACAAGTGAAATCGTCAATGTTCACTGCGTTTTGTATAACAATTTTTCCTGCTAGTTAATGTTTTACAAATGTAAAGGTGACAGCTTCCTTTGAAACTGTAATCTATAAATTAAGATTGTGTTCGTTCAGGTAATCTTGTAGGTGTCATCTATCTTTGTCATCGTCTTTCGTATCTACCCAATGACGATGTACATCGCCCATGTTAATTGTTTAATAACAATTTTCGCTTTACTTGATTATTATTAAAAGATAGTTATTATATAATAATAGATCCTACCGTGCCTGGTTTGTTTGTGTCCCTGCAATATTCCATTTGTTGATATTGCAATAGTCAAAAGTGTGACACGAAATTAAAATCTAATTCCAACATTATCTCTATCTTCACGTAGAGCCATTTTAACTGAAAACTTCACTTAAGCTAAAGTTAATAAGAACGTATACATACATCTTGATCTAACTCTTCCATCTTTATCACCTTTTACTTTTCTTCTTGTTTTGAGAACACACCCGATTACATAGAAGCAAAATATCCTTATGGTGGTGTTTCTACGTATTAAAGATAAGTGTGACTAAAAATTATTTTGAGTTTTGTATTTGTAGTGTCATTGAAAGGGAAAAACACTTGAAGTTGACTTGAGTAGGTGGTATGAAAATAGCCACGAAGCAGGCTCTTTATTATGGTAGGACGGGGAGGAATCTCATACAAAAAACCAGACTTTTATATTATCATTTAATAAATTTAGATCTTTAAATATTACAGTGAATCAAACTTTTTTATCGCGATCTTTGATTGTATATTTCATTATTGCAAGAGTAAAACGGAGGTGGAATTTAAAGTTCTAAATTTTATACAATATATTGAGGGTCATTTTCTCGTGAATATAATTAAAAATAACATCCGTTGAAAGAAAACCCTCTTTCTACTTCTATTCTGGAATCACATTTTTTTTTATATCTTTAGTAATATTGGGAGCTAACAAATATTCATTATTATTTATTATATATTGTACAACACAGTTTGCAATATATTTTTATTTATTTTTTATTTATATCAGTTCGTAACTAAAGAAGGTGAGCGTTGGCTTCATCTACGTATTTCGTAAAAATTAACGACCCTTTTTTATTTGATCTAACCACAGCTTTTCCGAATACCCGGTCGATGTTGGCGCGTTAGGGTGTAGTTGTGGCTGGGAAAAATGGTCAGCTGTTTAATGGGGTGGTGCTGTCCCTTCTCTTTGAATAACCGGTATTATATAAGTACTAATATATATATATATATATATTATATATATATATATATTATAATATATATTATATAATATATAATATATATATTAAATAATAATATATAATATATATTTATAATATGATAAGATATTTTCATTTTCATCCGAAATGGTGATAGAAATACTCTCTACATTATACTGAAACGCTGATGTTCTCTTTCTTATCATCCTCCATTCGTCAATATAAAATGTTACCAAGGCAACAGAGTTCACACAAATATATTATATAATATATATATTATATATATATAATATATATATATAATATATTATATATTATAAATATAATATATATATATATATATATATATATATATATAATATATATATATAATATATACATATATATAATATATTATATATATAATAATATATTATATATATATATATATATATATATAATATTATATATATATTATATATATTATAAATATAATAATATATATTTATATATATATATATTAATATATATATATATAATATATATATAATATATATATTATATATATATATATATTATATATATATATATATATATAATATAGTAAAAATTATATATATAAATAATATAATTTATAATATTTATATATATAATATAAATATATA
>JABUQX010089108.1:30000-40087 GCA_015478945.1 Trachelipus rathkii | reverse complement strand
GGTTTTGTCGTTGTATATTATATTCGTAGTTCTGGTAATTATGTTGACTTTTTTAATAGGAAAACTTTGTTACGTTAGCATTACTTTCACCGGTCTATATGATAATTACACAAGGTTATAGAAAATTTTAGTTAAATATACCATGTCAGTGTAAATTTAACATTGTTTGTTAGGAGATATGCTTGGACCAAGTGTGAATAAGTTACGTTTTTGGATGCTAATGTTAGATTACTTTACGGCTGTTTAGGTGTGAAACTTGTTAATGTGACCGTTATCCTGTTAGATGAGTATAAGTCTTGTCGTTGTACATTATTTTCTTAGGTCATATGATGATGATGCTAAGTAAGCTTATTAATGTGAAAACCTTTGTTACGTACAGCATATATTGTCTGATCTTTTGGTATTCAAAAGAACTTATTTATGTTATGTTTTATCCAAAATACTACTCGAAATGTGACCGTTAATCAATAGATCAATAGATCACAGATTGTCAGGAGGGTGATAGGAGGGGGGCTGGATGGTGGTTTGATTTAGTGATTTACTGCTTTAGGGTATGTAAAAAACGTAAAATTTGTAAGTTATAACATTAAAAAGTGTAAGAAATTTTATTTATTTATTTATTTATTTATTTATTTATTTTTTTCTTGATGGTTCTGAAACCATTATTTTCGAAATCTACAGATCCAATAACCTATATAAAGACACCAATATTGTATCATTACACAAATATTTAATAACTCGGCACCGAAAAACCGCCAGGTGGCTCCAGCACGGTGTCGGTACCAACTCTGAATCCTTCCTCAGACTCCTCCTCCTTCCTCATTCTTCTTCCTTCCTCCTTCTTCCTTTCTTCTTCTTCCTTTCTTCTTCCTCTGTTTTGCATTCCATGCATTTCTTCTTCTTCTTTTTTTTTTTCAAAGGGGGGACCCACCTCCGGTGGGGTCCATGGACTCCGAAACCGAACCCAACTCCGACTCCGTCTCCGAATCCGATTCCAACTCCAACTCCGAACTCGATCCGAATCCTTTCACCAAGTTTCAGTCTTCTACGATCATTTTTAATTTTTTTTTTGTGGGCGCAGCGCTCCCCCCTTACGGGGGGGCGCAGTAAGAAACGTTAATCTCTCTCCGACAAAGATTACCGTCATCATATAACTCACATCCAAATTTTAGCCAGATACGTTAAGCCTCCTAACAGGATTTTCAGGACGAATGTGACCCTTGGCGCTAAGGGGCCAGGCACCCCTTAGGGGTGACTACGGGTCACCAAAAACTCGCCAGGGATCAGTTTTATCACCTTCATAGAACATATACCCAAGTTTGAAAGCGATACGGGTTAACTCTAACCATGTAGATATGGATATCGAACTCAGAAACCGGATGCGAAGAAAGAAACCGCGGCGGAATCCGAAGTCGGAGTGCGTAAAAAAAAAAAAAACGATCCCTTACAGGGATCGTTTTTCGACTCAGATTCGATTTCCTTCGGAAATCGAATCTTCGATGTAATAATAATAATAATGTGTATGTGTATGCGCACCGCGCGCGGCTCGCGCGCTGGACGTAATCCGTCTCCGACGAGGATTACGTTCATCACGCTCCGATTCCTACTCTCGTTAGGTCTTAACTCAATCTCGGGTTTGGAAAGCCAAAAGGGTATAAACGCTGGCGTAGCGGCTACGCTCTCGTGGGACCCCCCTCTTATTACAGCCTACAGACTCGAAAATTACACGGATTCGAGCTTAGCCCATACATTAGATTATTATTCCCAAGTTTGAAGCAAAATATCTCTATTCTTCATATCGAAAAGCGCTGGATCGGTCAAACCGGGGAATACTACTTATGGATATATATATATATATATATACAGGCGCGGTTTTACGTGGGAAGCACAGGAGGCCGGGCCCCCTAAAAAAAAAAAATAAAAGGACTTATTAAATAACAAAAACTATATTACTATTTATTTACTAATTTAAAATAATGTTTTAATTGTTTATACAAGACGCTAATTTTTACATTAAGATCATTTTATTCACTTGCGAAACATTATTTTTTCATAAGGATCATTGACTGGAGGAATTATAAACAAGCTTTGGCCTCCAAGAAAGACATAATCATAATAATGACATATTCAAAAAACGACTAGGTTCGTCATGAGCACCAGTTAAGAAACACAGAAACCTATTTTCTAATATTTTGCTCCTAATATTTTTGAGAGAAATATAATTCCAACAAAGCCTCGCCTCTTGAAAAACTAATTTAATATTTTAAAAATTAAAAAAAATAAAACTATCATTATTAACTTACAATACTACCAGAGAAAAAAAAAAATAAAATATCGATATAAACATAAAATATATATATATAATAACAAACACTATAATAAGCTAAAATAAAAAAACAAAAAAAATCAAAGATGGATAAAAATATAAAATATATATTATAACAATATATAAACACAATAACAAATAATAACTTTATAAATAACTACTATAAAATACATATATATATATATATAAAATAGATACATCAGCATTATAATATATAACTACTATAAGAGAAGAGCAGAGAGAGAACGAGCTAATCTTGTTATCAAGATTTGAAATATGTATTTGTTTTGTCCCAGTTTTCATGTGATTTAGCTTTATGAAATTTAATTATTGATATGGAGAACTTGACAAGCATGTAAAAAACTATGATATAATTAAATTAATATTTAAAAATTATTTAATATATAACTAATGGATGATTTACAGTCAAAGAAAGGAAAATTGTCATGTATGAACTTCATCATAAACACGAAAATCTTAATTTAATATAAACTTACCTCCGCGACGAAAAATTAGAACAGCAGACAATAAGAGATAAGGAAACTTTCACGCTTTCAAAAGATTAATAAAAGATATATAAATACATACACATAAACATACACATGCAACATGTGATATAATTTATAACAAATATATATACACATATATATATATATTATATATATATAATATATATATATATATAATAATAATAATATATATATTTTAGAGTGCCTCCCATTTTTCTCAGGTTCCGAGCCGCCAACTGACAATCATACTAAGTAAAATAAATTATAAATATACAAATAAAATATATACATATATATACCTATATATAATAATACATATATAATACAAATATATAGTAATAAATATACTAACAAATATAAATAATATAATTAAATATAAATCATTATATATATATATAAAATACATACTATAATAATAATAATAAAAAAAATATATAACAAAAAATATATATATAAAAAATAATAATTAAAAATATATAATACATAATAAATAATTTGGCCGTAGACACAAATTATTTATTTCCGGAAGGAGGGGATTTAATGTATATATATAATAATAAAAATTAAATATATAATAAATAAATATATAAATATACTATAAATATAACTATATAAATAATAATAATATATAAAATATATATATAATATAAATAATATATATAATTAAATAAATGATATACTATATATATATATATATATATATATATATATAAATAATATAAATAAATATCAAATACATATTAAAATACATATTCAATAAAAGAGAATAAAATAATCTAACATAGATAGCAATTTCAAGCTGCAAGAAAAAAAGATAACATTTTATTAGACATTAAAATTCTTATCTTGATATCATTAACAAGAAAAAATAATTGAAATACTGTCCTCCGTTTTATACTTGTTGTAGGCTATGCATGAACACTCATTAAAGCCAGTTCTGTTAGGTTTTTTCTTTTCCTGTGGAATATGAAAACATGTAATATTCGTTTCGAAGCAGCTTTTCAGAGTAGAGACAATCAAACTACATGAACTAAAAATCCTTCGATATCAAGAAGTGTGACTGTGCAGATCAAATTTATATCAAATTTCGTTAAATTTTTATAAGATTGTCGATGGAATGAGTAATTTATACAAGATATTAACAGAAAAGAAATGTAAAGCGTGCAGAATAGATTATAATGTAAAGAAAAGAAATTGTAAATTTTATTTTACTTGTAATTTTACATTGATTTTCACATGAGGAATTCTCATTTCTTTATTAACAGAAATAGCAGAAGTTCTGTTGCAATTTTTAAAAATGTTTTGAAAATGTTTTATCGATGTTTGCTTGAAAAGTTTTCAAAACCAACATCACATTTTCAATATGATTAAGAGCAGTTACTGTCGCTATTTGTGGAAACTGTAATGTACTAGTACTACATAATGGAAGAATGGAGGAGAATAAAGTTGAAGGACTTAAAGTATTTATAACAAATTTGCTTTTGATTACAGACTTCAAAAGATCTAGTTTTTTTGAGAAGGTTTAATATCTTGAACTATTCAAGCTCTTCTAAAGCTTTTCAACAAATGATTTTAAAATTTCTTTAGATTGTAACAATACATTGTAACTTTCCACCAACTTTGTTTCGCCCATTCGTGTGAGTTTTGTCCATTTTGTGTTTGGGAAAATCTTTCATATTTTTTTATATTAAAATAATAGTCCGCCTTGGCAATCTAAAATTGTACCTAGTTGCATTTACTGTGCCATAAACTTTCTAATGTGTTGTACTTCACATGGATGAAAAAAAAGAAATTAACATATAACGCTGCTGGATATTTTCAACAGCTTAAGAGCCTCTAAAACTCTTCTTCATTGCTTCAGCACCATCATGTCGTTGTCCAATCAGAAAGTCACTATTTATTTCAGCCTTCGTAGCATTGAATCCGATAGAGATTCTCCTTTAAACTTTTCAACAGTCACTTAACCTAAGAAGTTTTCACAGACCACAAATATGTTTCCTCATTTCTATTAATATATGCTTTTAATTTGATTTGATTAACTATTATTTTTAACGTTATCCAAAATTAAATTTAAAAGACTTAAGCATCAAAAAAAATTTTCGGTCGCTTAAATAATTTTGGGGTTGAGGGTCCAGCCCCATATATATATGATATATATAATTTTATATATATCATTATATATATAATAATAATATAGTAGATATTATATGTATATATATAGTATATATATTTATATATATATATATATACTAATATTTATATATTAAAATATATATATATATATTATAATATATAGATATATAGTATATATATATATTTAGTATTATTATATTTATAATTATAATATATATAATATCAATATAATTATATATATATATTTATAAATATATACAACAGTATATATATATTAGATGTGTTTTGAGTTATATATATATATATATATATATATATATATATATATATATATATATATATATATATATATATATATATATATATATATATATATATATATATATATATATATATATATATATATATATATATATTAGTGATGCACCGATACCATGGTATCGGTATCGGTATCGGTGGTATCGGTCGATTTTTGAGGTATCGGTATCGGGTATCGGTATCGGGAATTTTGTGAGTAGTAGTATCGGTATCGGTATCGGTATCGAAAAAATTTTGCCGATACCTTTAACCGATACCAGACATTTTGCATCTTTAAATATATATATAAGATAGATAGATACGTAGTGTAATATTAATTCTTGAACAGGGGGGACATTTAATAAAAAGTTTTCAAAGTTAATGTGGCAATGCGCACGGCAACAATACAGACCGGGGTGCATAATGTATGAACTTTATTCTGCAGACACGCAGTACAATAGCTATATCAGTAAAACCCCTATTAAATGTAAAATTACTTTAATATATACATAAATTAATTAAAAATAATACATTAAAACACATGGGGAATGGGGAACCTATCACTTAGAGAGGCCTTTCAGTCTTGTTTGACTTTATTCAATCTGGTACGTGCGCTTCCAATCGATTTGTATATAGTTAATTTCTATTCGAATTTGGTCTTGGTTGGTTGTCTATAACCTTCTGTAGGATGATCTTCCATTTCTTCTCAGTCAGTAGTATATTATTAAGTACAGGATCCATTTTTATTTCTCCTTCTATTGCATTCATATGTTGTAGTTTGGTATTAAAAATGAGTAAACTTTCTATCAGTTTTCTTTTATATAGGTTTCCGTTTCTTTGAATGATTTGGTAGTTTTTTGTGTCAATAAGATGATTGTTTAGGTTCCTATGCTTGACAAGAGCGGAATTTTGGGTACCTTTTAGAAGGTCGTGCTTATGCTGAGATATTCTTCTCTCTATATCTATAGTTTCTCCTATGTAAAAGTTTGGGCATGAATTACATTTTATTTTGTATATTCCTGGAATGGGTTGAGCTTGAGTTGAGTTATTAGATTTTCCTTGTAGAATTGTCTTCAGTTTATTTATGTTTTTTACAGGGTGTATATTTTGGGGTAGTAATTTCTTATAATTATTTGTTTCTTCAGTAGGAATATTGATATAAATCTTTTTTTCCCCCTCTGTTACAGGGTTGTTTCCTTGCGTATGTTCATAAAAAGATTTCTTTGCTCTATTTAGTGCCTTGTAATATATTGTTTCTGGGTAGTGTAGATTTTTAAATATGTCCTTTATATGCTTTAATTCTTGCTCGAGTTCTGATGGGCTACAAATCCTAAATGCTCTAAGTATTTGAGATGAAACAACGGCCAATTTTGTGCTTTGAGAATGATTGGAATACCAATTTATGTAAGAGTCTACATGAGTGGTTTTTCTATATACTGTAGTAATCGGATGAAAATTGTTGTCCATTTTTATTAATATGTCCAAAAAAGGAAGTGTGTTATCGTTGGCTAGTTCCAGGGTAAATTTAATCGATTGGATCTGGTTATTAAGATGTTCTAAAAGAGCATGAGGACAGAGATGTGATGGCAGTGCCACAAAAACGTCATCTACATACCTTTTCCATATAATATCAGAGTACATTGGGTGATTGAAAATGAATTGCATTTCAAAAAGTTCCATAAATATACCACTGAGTGTGGGTGAGAGGGGGGAACCCATCGGAAGTCCTGTTTTTTGTTTATAGTAGTTTTCTTCAAAATGAAAGTAATTGTGTTCAGTTATGAGATTGATCAAAACCCTCTTCAGACATCTCAAAGAATTTTTAAGAAAAAATTACAAACAATTCTGAAAGACCATCAAAACCGATACGAAAAATTAATAGTATATCTACCCAGATTGGCCTCTTTTTACGGTTTACCAAAACTACACAAAGAAAATATTCCTCTCCGACCCATCATTTCTAATATAAATAATATAACCTATAAATTAGCACAATGGCTAAGTAAACAATTAAAGATACTCATAGGAAAGATTTCCACCAGCCATATTAAAAACAGCCAAGAATTTGTTGAATTCCTGAATAGGACTCAACTACAGAACAAGGCCATTTTCAGCTTTGACGTAATTTCACTTTTTACCAACGTCCCGGTTAACACAACTTTAGAATGGTTGGAGAAATACGTAACCGACAACAATATAACGTTTGATATACCTTTTGAAAATATAAAACAATTGATCAATCTCATAACTGAACACAATTACTTTCATTTTGAAGAAAACTACTATAAACAAAAAACAGGACTTCCGATGGGTTCCCCCCTCTCACCCACACTCAGTGGTATATTTATGGAACTTTTTGAAATGCAATTCATTTTCAATCACCCAATGTACTCTGATATTATATGGAAAAGGTATGTAGATGACGTTTTTGTGGCACTGCCATCACATCTCTGTCCTCATGCTCTTTTAGAACATCTTAATAACCAGATCCAATCGATTAAATTTACCCTGGAACTAGCCAACGATAACACACTTCCTTTTTTGGACATATTAATAAAAATGGACAACAATTTTCATCCGATTACTACAGTATATAGAAAAACCACTCATGTAGACTCTTACATAAATTGGTATTCCAATCATTCTCAAAGCACAAAATTGGCCGTTGTTTCATCTCAAATACTTAGAGCATTTAGGATTTGTAGCCCATCAGAACTCGAGCAAGAATTAAAGCATATAAAGGACATATTTAAAAATCTACACTACCCAGAAACAATATATTACAAGGCACTAAATAGAGCAAAGAAATCTTTTTATGAACATACGCAAGGAAACAACCCTGTAACAGAGGGGGAAAAAAGATTTATATCAATATACCTACTGAAGAAACAAATAATTATAAGAAATTACTACCCCAAAATATACACCCTGTAAAAAACATAAATAAACTGAAGACAATTCTACAAGGAAAATCTAATAACTCAACTCAAGCTCAACCCATTCCAGGAATATACAAAATAAAATGTAATTCATGCCCAAACTTTTACATAGGAGAAACTATAGATATAGAGAGAAGAATATCTCAGCATAAGCACGACCTTCTAAAAGGTACCCAAAATTCCGCTCTTGTCAAGCATAGGAACCTAAACAATCATCTTATTGACACAAAAAACTACCAAATCATTCAAAGAAACGGAAACCTATATAAAAGAAAACTGATAGAAAGTTTACTCATTTTTAATACCAAACTACAACATATGAATGCAATAGAAGGAGAAATAAAAATGGATCCTGTACTTAATAATATACTACTGACTGAGAAGAAATGGAAGATCATCCTACAGAAGGTTATAGACAACCAACCAAGACCAAATTCGAATAGAAATTAACTATATACAAATCGATTGGAAGCGCACGTACCAGATTGAATAAAGTCAAACAAGACTGAAAGGCCTCTCTAAGTGATAGGTTCCCCATTCCCCATGTGTTTTAATGTATTATTTTTAATTAATTTATGTATATATTAAAGTAATTTTACATTTAATAGGGGTTTTACTGATATAGCTATTGTACTGCGTGTCTGCAGAATAAAGTTCATACATTATGCACCCCGGTCTGTATTGTTGCCGTGCGCATTATATATATATTATATATATAATATGATATATATATATATATACTATATCACGTATACCAGTTCCCTCATATGCTGAAGGGTGGTGTTGGTAGTTGAAAGTTTTTGAGCTTATCAACACCATTCATGGAAAGCTAGATTTGATAGAAGGAGTTTTTCAGCACATTGCTATCAGCGAAGAGAATTTAAAAATTTCTTCAATGACTCGACGAATTCGAGAAGGGTAGCTTCACCCTTTCTAGAAAGTTTCAAATTTCTTTTCTTTTTAATTTTGCATTTAAGTTATATATATATATATATATTAATATATATATATATATATATATATATTATATATATATATATATATATATTATATATTATATATATATAATATATATAATATATATATATATTATATATATATACTCCTCATATATATATATATATATATATATATATGATTAATAATATATAATATAATTATATATATATTATATATATATATTTCGCAATTTGTCTGATAGTTTCCCTATCTATCTGACCTTCTATATGTTTATATAGGGCGTTTTCGTTTTTGCATTTGTGCTTACAACTAAGGAAATGGCCTCGAGTTTGCGTTTCGTTTGTTAAACAGAAGCAAAATCGTACAAAAAAATGCTTACCAAACGTAAGGATTTCCTTAATTCTGTATAAGGTTGGTATTTCCTGTGATTGCGGATTTAGCACGTTCTTACGAAAATGTGTAAACAAAAAAATGACGGCGTGGTAGGCCCGTTTGATGAATGTTTCATTCGATAAAATCAGCTTTAAATCTAATTTCTTCCAAATCGATAAAACTCCACACAATGGTTGATCAATTTTTTGTAATATGAAATCATTTGTTTTATTTATTTCTGTGTTTATCCGAAATCGACGAAAGCTCCGTCACAAACAGCTGATTTCAATTGTTCTGCAAAACAAAAGTAAACCTTGTAAGCGGAAGAAATCGTGTTCGTTTTTTGCACGAAATTCAGGGCATATTATACAGGCAATTCGGGAGTGCCAATGAATCTTATGATATTGAGTGTAGGTTATAAGTGTTTTTATATAAAAAAGATTCCCAAATTTTTAAGTTCTTCACGTTTAGAAGCATTTTGAAGGAATGGAGGGAATTTTTTGAAGAGAGTGTGCTCGCGCGCGCGCATTTATCTGCAGGTGCTACGCTCC
>JABUQX010089108.1:7500-12500 GCA_015478945.1 Trachelipus rathkii | reverse complement strand
TAATAATAATAATAAATAATAATAATAATGATAAATAATAATAATAAAATAAAATAATAAATAATAATAATAAATAATAATAATTAAATAATAATAATAATTAAAAATAATATAATATATAATAATAATAAAAATAATAATAATTTAAAAATAATTAATATTTTTAACAAAAATAATAATAAAATAAATTAATAAATAAAAATATTACTAATAAATAATAAAAAAAAATAATAATAAATAATAATATAATATAATATATATAAGTAATAATAATAATAATAATAAAATATAATAATAATACTAATAATAATAACAAAAAAAAATTATGATAATCTAAAGTATGTAGTAATCAAGTATAATATTCACTAACAATTTTTTTTAAGAAATGTTATAAGTAACAAAAACAGCAAAGGTAATAACGGTTTCATACTGATAGCTGAAGATAATGCTGTATAAAGAAAGATAATTTTAATAATAATAATAATATAATAATAATAATAATATATAATAATAATATAATAATAATAATAAATAATAATAATAACTGTGCATTGGTAAATATGTCTAATAATGTAAAGCATAATAACAATAATTGTTACTAATAATAATAATATAATAATAATAATAATAATAATCAATAATAATAAAATAATAATAATAATAAAATAATAATAATAATAATAATAATAATAATATCACAATAAAATAACAATAACAATACAATAACAATAACAAACACAATATAATAATAATAATCATAATTAATAATAATAATAATACATAATAATATAATAATAAATAAATATCTAATAATAGTCAAAAGTTTATCTATGGGTAAAAGAAAAATATAACAATAAATAATAATAATAATAATAATAATAATAATAATAATAAAAAAAAATAATAATAATAATAATAATAACTAATAATAATATAAATAATAATAATAAATAATAATAATAATAATAATAATGTTATAATAATAAATGAATATAATAATAATAATAATGAATATAATAAATAATAATAATAAATAATAATTAAAATAAATAAAATTGTATAATAATAATATAAAATCGTATTATACTATTATATATATATATATATATAATATATAGTATATAATATAATATATATAATTATAATAAGTATATATATATATATATATATTATATTATATATATATATATATCATATATTTATATATTATATTATATATATATATAATATATATATATAATATTATATATATAATATATATATATATAATATATATATATATATATTATATATATATTATATATATATATATATATAAATATATATATATATATATAATATATTATATATTTAATATATATATATATATATCATACTATATATATATATATATATTTATATAAATATATTATTGTTGGTTAAAAAATTGCCATAGTTACGATATATCTTAGAAGTTAGAGTGAACTTTTTCGGCTGTTTTCATTGTATTATTTCTTTTTTACAATTCTAAAAAAATAAGTAATAGGGTTATGAATACGTTTGTTAAGTAGACAGATTTTCTTGTGTAATCTTACAATCAAACATCATTAATATAAAGTTAATGGGTCCAACCGAATTTAAACATAAAAAAAAATTCGGTAGAGGGAACACATTTATATATGAAAATTTTGCAGTTGTTTTACATGGGCGACGAAAGATATTAAAAAAACGATTACTATGGATAAAATATCGATAGTTCGTCAGATTTACGCATCTCAACTATATCTATATGTATATATATATATATATATATATATATATATATATATATATATATATATATAATATCTTATATATATATATATATATATATATCATATATATATTATTATATATATATATATATATAATATATATATATATATAGTATATTATATATATATATATAATATATATAATATTATATTATATATTATATATATAATTTATCTATTATATAATATATAATATATATAAATCATAATAATATTATAATCATCACCCACCTTCTTTTCCCAGACTGGGGGTAAGGTGCGTAGCATACACTGGAAACCTAAGCAGTAGAAGAATTGCGCATGGTCAAAAACGAAAGCCCACTTACCGTCCCTTTTACCCTTTAGTCAGAAACTCGCAGCAGTCAGAAAAATCACCCAGAGTTCAGGGACGCACGGACCTCACTATGGCAATCTCGCATGTAGGATCATTCCTAGCCCAGGTGGGTACAACCAGACTCCCTCAGCAAAAACTCCCACTCTATTGTTCCTTTTCTTCTCTCCTCTGTCAAGACACTCATTCTCCCCTCCAGGCATTCCTTTACTAACTGACTCAACCACTTTTTCTTCGGTCCCCACCGTTCGATTCCCAGCAACGTCATCCTATACACGTTAATAATCACCCGATATCATCCATCTTTTCCACATGACCAAACCATCTTAATTGGCTTTCCATTAATTTCTCATTTAACCTTTCGTCACACCACTCACAACTCCCTAATGGTTTATTTCTCATTTATATCAATTCTTCTCACACCTAACACGCCCCTAAGATGACCATCTGAACATATTGTACTTTAGATCTATACTTTTTCCAGATCATAATTTCACTACTACCATACACAGGTAACAACATACCTTATCTTTGTAAGAACCCTAGCGTACCAAGAATAGACAATTTAAACTAAAACCCATTCACTCCTAACCCACATTCCTACCATTCACAACTTTCCTACTACACTCTGCACATCCGTTCCCTTTTCATCCTTCAACATATATTCTAAGTATTTAAACTCGGATACTTGTTAAAGTTGCTCACGATCCAACATAACTTCCACACCAAATACTATTCTCACTCACAACCATAACTCTTACTCTTATATACGTTTACTTTCGAACCCCTCTCTTTTACATGACCTGTCCAAATCCCTCTACAATCCTCTCAAACCTCTTCAGATTCCGCAATAAAAGCGAATCATCCGCATATAATAGATAGGGCACTCACCACACTCCTTCCATTCTCCATCATTTCTAACAACCTTACCCCGCCAACTTCGCCAGCCTCTAATTTCTTTTCAAACCCATCCATAAACAAATTGAATAATAAGGCAGAGCATAATACATCCCTGTCTCATTCCGCTATTAAATTTAAACCAATCACTTTCAACTCCATTAGTTCTTACACATGCTTCACAATCGTCATACATATTTTCGATTCCATTCAGAAGCATACCACCAGCACCATATATCACTACACCTGCCATAGTAACTTTTATATTAATCTTATACAACACGCCTGTTGCATGTATGAAACCAATAATACAATTTATTCTTCTTTTCTCTCATTTCTCAATAATTTGTTTGAATGTAAAGATTTGATCCACAGCATTCTCTACAATTCTAAACGCATTTTGTTCTTCACAATCGTCCCTCAGTCACTCGACGCACTCTTTCGACTAAAATACCAGCTACAGCTACAGCTTATCAGTCTTACCCTTACATAAGGGTACTATTACCATATATATATACTAATTATATATATTATATATAATATAATATATATATTATATAATATATTATAATATAAATATATATATATAAATATATAGTATATATATATAAATATATATATATATTATTATATATATATATTATATATATATTATATAATATTTATATATAATATAATATATAATTATATATATATTATAATATATATATTTATATATATATATTATATAATATATTATTAATATATATATAATATATAATATATATAATATATATATTAAAATATATATATAAATTTATTATATATATCATAATATGCCCTGCTTCCCATAAACTCTGGTAGGTTTTCTCAACATGCCACAGCAATATTGGGCATGGCATGCATTGAGCTTCTTGGGTACAATATGTGGCAAGATGGGCCCATAACCAGCTACAATTGTTCATTTTATTCGCATCTTAAGAACACCAGAACGTACGGGTGTGGAACTGCTTTAATCCCACAAACAGGGATGATATATATATATTATATATATATAATATATATAAATATATATATATACTATATTATATATATATATATATATATATAATATATATATATATATATATAATATATATATATATTATATATACAATATTATAGCCTATATATAATATATATATATATATATAGTAATTATTATAATATATATATAATATATATTTATCTATATAATATATATATATTATATTATATATATATACTATAATATATATATATATAAATATGAAGTATATAAAGGTTTTACTTTATTAAATAAATAAATATCATAGTGTATATATGAGTCTAGATAAATATATATATATATTATATAATATAATATATATATATATATATATAATATAATATATAATTTATTAATAATATATATATAATATATATATCATGTATATATATTATATATATATATATATATATAGTATATATATATATATATATATATATATATATATATATATATATATATATATATATATATATATATATATATGACAGAATATGGCTGTGAAGAGTTCAGTTCGTTATTGTTGGGAGGGAAGAAAGACCGGCGAAGATTCGGTTTTAACAAAAGATGTCAATCAAAAATTTTTTTTTTTTTATTATTAATTTTTAAATTTTATTTATTATCTTTATTTTAATTTCTTTTTTTTTATTCTCTTTCTTATTTTATTAACTTGGAGTTTTCTTTCCTTTGTTTTGCACTTTGTTAAGGAAGTTCGAAAAGCTTTTATATAATATATTATATATATAGTATATATTATTTATATATATTATATATAATATATATATATATATTTATATATTATATAAAAGTATTATATATTATATATAGTAATATATTACATATATATATATACATATATTAATATAATATATACATTATATATACATATATATATATATACATATATTATATATTATAATAATATATTATATAT
>JABUQX010089108.1:0-2500 GCA_015478945.1 Trachelipus rathkii | reverse complement strand
TATATATATATAAATATATATATATATATATATAATATATATATAAATATATATAATATATAATATATATAATATATATATATATATATATATAATATATATATTATAATATAATATTATATATTTATATATATATATATATATAATATTATATATATATTATTATATTATTATATTATTAATATATATATATATATTAAATAATATATTATATATATATAAATATAATATTATATATATTTATATTATAATTAATATTTATAATATATATATATATATATATATATTAATATATATAATATATATAATATATAGATTATAATGTAATAATTCTTATATTATTATATATATAATATTATATATATAATAGTATATCGATAATATATATATAATAATATATATATATATTAATAATATATATATAATAATATATATATATATATTCAGTTTTTTTTTTTACAAAACAAAAAAAAAAAACATACGTAGATCTGTCGTTTTTGTTATATATTTTTTCCATTATTTTTAATTGGTGGGTTTCTAATCAATTTAAGTTCATTTTTATTGCAGATTTTGTGTATGAGATTCATCATATCCGACCGTTGTGAAATATTTTCGCTCATTTGCTAAAGGATTTTTTTTTTTTCCGAACTGAACGGAAGATGAAGCGTAAGCCCGACACAGGCTTCATTTTCTTAATATAAGCCTAAAAATAGATTTTAATTTTTTTGTTGTTGTTTTCTTCTCTGACCACCCTCTCATCTCCTCTCGCTCAGATCATCTTCGTCCTCTCTTCTCTCTCTCTCTTCTTCCTCTTCTCTCTCTCTCTTCTCTCTCTCCTCTTTCAGATTTGAAAATAATTTTGGTTAGTCCTTAATAACTATCTCTAGTATTGACCCAAGGATGTTTATAGTAAACTCTTTGTTGTTTTTCATTGCCAGCAAGAGTCTTGATGAGTTTCAAAATACAAATTTTTATCTCATGACAGCCTCAAAGAACGTAACATTCGTTGCAAATTTTATATTTATCATTTCTTTTGACAAGATTGTGAACACAAAGGTTATTCACGTAGAGTTCTTTGTATATACTTTGAAAGTAGTTAAAAAGATCTGTGGCATCAATTCCCAGATTTCAAATTAAAATCTAATAAATTACGTCATCAGCATCAAGATATAAATAGCTTGTTGAAGCTTCTGAGACTCTTGCAGCTTGCCCTTTGAACTGAGGTATTCTTTTAATGAATTTGTGCATGTTGCCTTTAAACTTCATACCATTGGCAGGGGTAATGTTATTTTTGCATATTAAAAAATATGAAAACTACCCTAATTCGAAGGATTCTCTTACTTGAAATCACCCATTCTGCAGATATAATAAATTTCCTCAATATTAGTTTAGGAGAACGTTCAAGAGTGCATGAACACTTTTATGTTGAAAATAGAAGAGAAATAACGGAAGGAGGTGAAATGACTGAACATTATACTGCAGTTTAGGAGTGATATTTCACATATATCCTTCCTTTGCTATCCTACATTGAATTTTTTTATTTTTATTTTTTAATTACATGTATATTTAAAATTAATTCAATTTTGTCCTCTACCTTCTTTTATATCTGGAGTTCTTCAATATATATATATATATATATTATCATATATATATATTATATATATATATTATATATATATATATATATATATATAATATATATATATATATATATATCTATAATAATACTATATATATAATATATATATATAAATAAATATATATATATATAGTATATATAATATATATATAATATATTATATATTATATATATATAATATATATATATATATAGTATATATTATATATATATATATATATATATATATATATAAACTATTATATAGAATTACTGCCTTCTCCGGCATTGCTTTTAAATGCTGTTTGAGCCCAACTTTTTTGGTTTGGAGGATAGCTCAATGATTACGCTCGAGTTATATGGGTCCTCAGTAGCAACCGCAGATGGTTTCAAATCCTGGAGAAGGCATAATTTCTTTACCCTTCCCACTATAATGTTCTTTGTTTAATATGATATATACTATATAATATATATATATATATATATATATATATATATATATTAAAGTATATATATATATAATATAATATATGATATATAATATTATATATATATAATATATATATAATATATATATATTATCTATATTATATATATAATATATATATATATATATAGTTATAGTATATATATATAGTATATATATATTATGATATATATATATTATATATACTATATTAATATCTATATATATATATATATTAATATATATATAAAAATTATTAAATATTATATATATATAATATATTATAATATATATAATGTAATATATATATAATATATATATATAATATATATATATATTATATAATATGCAAAAATGTATACTGTTACTCTTGATACCTAAAACTATCCGCTATCCGCATCGCGGATAGTGATTTT
>JABUQX010089107.1:77500-87500 GCA_015478945.1 Trachelipus rathkii | reverse complement strand
TAGGGGATTAGTAGGCCTTTTGTTTACTGCTTTACTGCTTGAACTTTTCTGCTTTACTTGCTTAACTTTCTGCTTTACGGCTTTAACTTTCTGCTTTACTCTTAACTCATGCTTTACTGCTTTAACTCTCTGCTTTACTGTTTTAACTCTCTGCTTTACTGTTTTAACTCTCTGCTTTACTGCTTTAACTCATATATTTATTAACATTATGTTTTTTATTTTTTATTTATTTTATTATTATTTTTATTTATTTTTATTATTTTTATTATTTTTATTATTTATTTTTATTATTTTTATTTATACTTAGTGTTATTTAACTTCATCCTATTGGTATTTATTATTTAGACACACAATACACACAGCACTCCACACACATACACACACCACACACACAACACACACACACAGCACACACAAAAACACCACACCACACACATACACTTACACTTATACACACAGTCACTATGCACCTATACACACATTCACTATGACACTTACATTTTACCCATAGGACACTTACATTTACCACCTTATACACATGTGGTTCACACACAACAACACACACACACACACTTGACACTATCACACATTCACTATGATACTTATACACACATTCACTATGACCTTACATTTGTCCATAGACACTTACATTTACTTACACTCCACACACAGATTTACTTACACTTGCACACAGAATTACTTACACTCACACAGATTTACTTACACTCCACACAGATTTACTTACACACACAGATTACTACACTTGCACACAGATTACACACACACACACACACACACACACACACACACACACACCCACGCACACTCACTTACACATATAACGTATAATTTATTAAAACATTTTATGTTTTAATTAAACACGTACATTTATATTATCATTCAAATACAACTAAAATTATTTCAAAGTTTCTTAAACTTCTATAATAAATCAAACATTATCTTTGAACAAAGAATTTATTATTAAACTGTTAATACTTTTTGTTTAAAATTTTATAATATAAGTTTTAAAAAAACTTTTTACTAAAATTATGAATTTTATTAAAAAACATAATATTTTTCGTACTTAAATCAGTTGAATCAGTAAGCGTCAGCCCCCAGCACCCCTCTTACACCAAGCTATGCCACGTTTTGATCTATTGACTTACTGCCTTACATCATCTTTAGCCATGTAATAAGTATAAAAAATAACAAAATAAGTTCTTCTCTGCTAACATAACGTATTTTATTAAATCATTCTAAGTTTTTATTTAAAAATAACAATTATCCACTTACATTATATTATTCACTCGATGTTAACTAAAAATATTTCAAAGATTTTTAAATAATTCGGGCTTTTCTTTATTATTATTATTATTATCTATGTACATTACAATCCATCACGAGAAAACACAACTACCCGCACTCCTTACAGATACCTAATATTTCCACTCTGTGTAAAATGTGTTGAAATAACTACTTTTGGGGCTTAAATTTAGGATAATCCTTTTTGTTGTAACCCAGGGCGATTTAAGCCTAATTCCAGGTCAAAATATATTTCAACTGGACCTTTTCAGTAAATGTGGTGCAATAACTACATTAGGCCTAAATTTAGGCCTAAATTAGGATAATCCTTTTTGTAGACAGGGCTAATTTAATCCTAATACCAGGTCAAAAGGTAATTTCCGTATAGACAAGAATCAATGTTATTATTATTTTTATAAATATATTCTCCAAAATCTGAACATGCTGGATGGTAAGATCCTTTAAGCAGCGTAAAAAGGAAATGTTTTTCCGTTACTTGTGATTGGTCGGGGTATCCTTATCTCTATATGACCTGTATGTGATTGGTTCGAGAATTTTTTACGTCTTTTGGAAAATTAAACTTTTTGTCTTTAAACTTGTATTGAGCAGGTGTGTGTTTATTATCTTTTAGACCCAAATTCATTTTAAAATCATAGTCATTTTAGCTGTTTTAAGCGGTGCACAAGTTATTCTGATTTGTATTAAAAGTGTTTTATTTTTACTCAGTGTAATATTTCATATTATATAAATACTTACATGAGGAATAAATTATTAATTTTCACTAGAATAGATTAATAATTAATTCACTAGTTCATAAGCTAACCACCAGGGCTCAGCATGAGCCCCACCCGCAAAGGCAGCCAACCCCGCACCCGTTGGTGCGTCCCGCCGCGTCCCCGCCCGCCGCGTTGCGCCCGTCAGGCGCAATATTTCCGGCGTTCCGCCCGCCGCGTTGCGCCCCGCAGGCAGCAAAATATTCCCGCGCGAATGAAATATATATTATATATAATATATATATATATATAATATATAATATATAATATATATAATATATATATATATATATATATATATATTATATATATATATATATATATATATATATATATATATTAATATTATATATATATATGTGTGTGTGTGCGGGTGAGTGTAAGTGTCTATGGGGTGAACGTAAGTGTCTATGTGTATGTGCGTATGTGTGAATAAGAGATATAGTGTATGTGTGTATAAGTGTAAGTGTAAGTTTCTATGGTAAATGTAACTGCTTATAAGCTGAATCATTAATATAGGTGGTATCAAGATGACGCCCATTCAAAGATGAGTCAATCATAAGATGAACCACCAAAGCTGAGATACCAAAGCTAAGTTATTAAAGTGAGGCATCAAAGCTGAGCCATCAAAAGCTGAGGTATCAAAGTTGGGGCATCAAAGCTGAGGCATCAAAGCTGAGGATCAAAGTTGAGGGCAACAAAAGCGAGACATCATGTTGAGGGCATCAAAACTTAGACATCAAAGTTTGAGGCATCAAAAACTGAGACATCAAAGTTGAGGTATCAAAAGCTGAGGCATTAAAGTTTGAGGGATTCAAAGAATATCGAGTAGGTGGGTGCGTATTGTATAGTGTGATGGTGTGTGTGTGTGTGTGTGTGTAATGTGTGTGTGTTGTTGTGTGTGTGTGAGTGTTGTCATGTGTCATTCTAAATAATAATAACCAATAGGCATGAAGTAAATACAACACTAAGTATAATAATAAAATTAAATGTTTTAATAAATTATACGCTATATGTGTAAGTGAGTGCGTGTGTGTGTGTTGTTGTGTGTGTGTATGTGTGCGTGTGTGTATTGTGTATGTGTGTTCTAAATATAATAACAATAGGCATTGAAGTAAATAACACTAAGTATAATAATAAAATAAAATGTTTTAATAAATTATACTTATATGTGTAAGTGTGTGGTGTGTAGTGTGTGTGTTGTGTGCTTGTGTGTATGTGATTCTTAAATAATAATCGCGCGGGAATATTGCGTCTGCGGGCGCACGCGGGGGGCGGGAACGCGGAAATATGCGCCTGCGGGCGCACGCGGCGGGCGGGGACGCGGCGGACGGGGAAGCGGGTGCGGGGTTGGCTGCCTTTGCGGGCGGGGCTCATGCTGAGCCCTGGGTTAGCTTATTGAACTAGTGAATAATTATTATCTATTCTAGTGAAATTAATAATTATTTCCTCAATGTAAGTATTTTTATTAAATATTGATATACACTTAGTAAATAAAAACACTTTTAATACAAAATCAGATACTTGTGCACCCCGGCTTTAACAGCTAAAAGACTATGATTTTAAAAATGAGTTGGGTCTAAAAGATAATAACACTCAGCCTGCTTCAAATACAAGTATTAAAGAACAAGTTCAATTTCAAAAGACGATTAAAATAATTCTCGACCATCACATACGATTCATATAAGAGATAAGATTTAACCCGGACAATCCACAAGTAAGGGAAACATTTCCTTTTTACCTGCTTAAAAGATCTTACCGATCCAGCATGTTTCAGCTTGGAAATATATTTATAAAAAATAATAATTACAATGATTCTGTCTATACGGGAATACCTTGACCTGGAATTAGGCTTAAATCGCCCCGGGCTACAAAAAAGGATTATCCTAAATTAGGCCTAAAGATTTAGGCCTAATGTAGTTATTGCACCACATTTACAGAAAAAAGTCAGTTTGAAATATATTTTTGACCTGGAATTAGGCTTAAAATTCGCCCCCGGTATACAAAAAGGATTATCCTAAATTTAGGCCTAAAGTAGTTATTTCAACACATTTTACAGAGAGAGGTCAGTTTCGTATCTGTAAGGAGTGCGGGTTGTTGTGTTTTCTCGTGATGGATTGTCAATGTACATAGATAATAATAATAATAATAAAGAAAATCCGAATTATTTAAAAAACTTTGAAATATTTTTAGTTAACATCGAGCGAATAATATAAATGTAAGTGAATAATTGTTATTTTTAAATAAAAACTTAGAATGATTTTAATAAAATACATGTTATGTTAGCAGAGAAGAACTTATTTTGTTATTTTTATACTTATTTTGTTATTTTTATACTTATGTACATAGTACAGTCAAGAGAACAAAACGTGCATAGCTTGGTCTGTAGAGGGTCTGGGGGCTGACCTTACTGATTTACTGATTTAAGGTACGTAAAATATATGTTTTTAATAAAATTTCATAAAATTTTAGTAAAAGTTATTTTAAAACTTGATAGTTATAAAATTTATAAACAAAAAGTATAAACAGTTAATAATAAATTCTTTGTTCAAAGATAATGATTGATTTATTATAGAAGTTTTAAGAAACTTTGAAATAATTTTAGTTATATTTGAATGAGTAATAAAAATGTACGTGTTTAATTAAAACATAAAATGTTTTAATAAATTATACGTTATATGTGTAAGTGAGTGTGCGTGGGTGTGTGTGTGTGTGTGTGTGTGTGTGTGTGTAAATCTGTGTGCAAGTGTAAGTAAATCTGTGTGTGTAAGTAAATCTGTGTGTGAGTGTAAGTAAATCTGTGTGTGAGTGTAAGTAAATCTGTGTGAGTGTAAGTAAATCTGTGTGTGAGTGTAAGTGTAAATGTAAGTGTCTATGGGTAAATGTAAGTGTCAAGTGAAGTGTGTATAAGTATCATAGTTGAATGTGTGTATAGTGGAAGTGTGTGTGTGTGTGTGTGTGTGTGTGTGACCGCATGTGTATAAGTGTAAATGTAAGTGTCTATGGGTAAATGTAAGTGTCATAGTGAATGTGTGTATAAGTGTCATAGTGAATGTGTGTATAAGTGTAAGTGTGTGTGTGTGTGTGTGTGTGTGTGTGTGTGTGTGTGTGTGTGTGTGTGTGTGTTGTGTGTATTTGTTGTTTCTAAATAATAATAAACAAACATTTTGAAGTTAAATAACCTAAGTTATAATAAAAAATAATAAAAATAAAAATATAAAAATAGTAAAAAATAATAAAAATAAATAAAATAATAGAAAAAAAAATAAAGAAAGAAAGAAATAATTTTAATAAATATATGAGTTAAAGCAGTTAAACATATGAGTTAAAGCAAGTAAAGCAGAGAGCTTAAAACAGTAAAGCAGAGAGTTAAAGCCAGGAAAACATGAGTTAAAGCAGTAAAGCAGAAAGTTAGCAGTAAAAATGAGTTAAGCAGTAAAGGCAGAAGTTAAAAGCAGTAAAGCAGCTAAAACAAAGGCCTACTAATCCCCTTAGTGTTAGGTAATTACACCTCTATTGTCTTTAATTTATTATATTAATTTATTACTGATTTTGTATGTTTTTAATAAAATTTCGGCTACAATTTTATTAAAATAAAATGTTTATATGGCCGAAACTCTGTGTGTTTTTATTCTTACATTACAAATTAAAATAAAAAAGTATTAAAACAAAAATAAAAATAGAAATAATAAATAAAAAGTATTAAAACAAAATAAAAATATAAAAGAAAACATAATGTTAATAAATATATGAGTTAAAGCAGTAAAGCAGAGAGTTAAAACAGTAAAGCAGATAGTTAAAGCAGTAAAAACATGAGTTAAAGCAGAAAAGCAGAAAGTTAAAGCAGTTAAGCAGAAAGTTAAAGCAGTAAAGCAGAAATTAAAGCGTAAAGCAGTAAAACAAAGGCATACTTACTCCCTAGGGTGTTAGGGTAATAACAACCTCTATTGTTTTAACTGCTTTACTGCTTAAGTATGTAAAGTATATGTTTTAATAAAATTTCCTACAATTTTACTATTAAACTCATTATATAACAGAAACTCTGTGTGTTTTTTATTCCTTACATTACAAATTAAAAATAAAAAAGTATTAAAACAAAAATAAAGATAAATAATAATATAATTAAAAAAGTGAGTAAAGCAAAATAAAAAATATAAAAGAAAAAATAATGTTAATATATATGAGTTAAAGCAGAGAGTTAAAAACGTAAAGGCAGAGAGTTGAAAAAGCAGTAAAACATATGAGTTTAAGCAGTAAAACATGAGTTAAAGCAGGAAAGCAGAAAGTTAAAGCTTAAAGCAGTAAAGCAGAAAGTTAAAGCAGAAAGTTAAAGCAGTAAAGCAGTAAAACAAAGGCATACTATTCCCCTAGGTGTAGGTAATAACACCTCTATTGTTTTACTGCTTTATGCTTTAAGGCATGTAAAGTATATGTTTTTTTTATTAAAATTTCGTACAATTGTAGTAAAAATTGAATGTTTAAATCTTTTCCGACACTCTGAATTTGTCTTCTTACAAACAATTTTCAAAAATTTATAAATTACAAGTATTAAGTATAAAAAATATTAAGTAAAAATAATGTAATAAATATATGTGTAAAATAATGAGGTTGTTAATGAGTTACAGTTTGGTTCGCCGAAAGTTTTTAATAAAAATGTTTAAGTATTAAATAAAATTGAATTGACTCGAGTTAGTATTTTTGAACGAAATCTTCGAAATGTTTAAATTGAACCAAACTGAATCACCGATCGTCTATATATTTTTCTTCGCTCGGCGGGTCGACACCTGTGGGTGCGGGCCTCCATCTTGGGGGAGCGGGCTTGCTGCGCCCTGGTGGGCAGCTTATGAACTAGGGGAAGACATTAATATTAACTCTGTTCCTATGATGTGGAAGCAGAGATGAGCCATCAAAGTTTTGAGTTTCATCAAATTTATGAGATCATCATATAGATGGTATCAAAAGATTGACGTCATCAAGATGAGTCATCTAAGATGAACCTTTCAGAGTTGACGGCATCAATGCTTGAGACAATAATGCTGAGGCATTAATGCTGAGGCATCAATGCTGAGGGCATTAATGCTGAGGCATCAAAATATCGAGTGTGTGAGTGTAAGTGTAAGTGTACCTGTGTGTGGGTGTGAGTGTAAGTGTAAAAGTGTAAATGTGTGGGTGTGTGTAAGTGTGTGTGTGTGTGTGTGTGTGTGTGTGTGTGTGTGTGTGTGTGTGTGTGTGTGCGCACGCTCACGTGTGTAGGTGTTCAAGTTAGGGTAGGTCCATACATGCGTACAAGTTAGGAACGAAATATGTGACGGGTGGGCCACGAGTGGGCAGAAAATTGGCGTGGGCCAAAAATGACCCATGGAAGACCAAAGGGTTGGTTGGAAAACGGGGCGGGCGGGTTTGCGGGTCGCAGCTGCGGGGGACCAGGATCAAGGTTAAGACATCACAAAAGGGCTAAGCCCCTAAAGACACATTAAAAATTACCGTGGGCAAAAATTGCCCACGGTCGAAAAAAATTAGGGCGCGTAAAATAGGGGGGGTAATACGTACGATGGAGGCTTCGCCTCCATCTGGCGCACCCTTTCTTCGAAAGGGTGCTAAAAATTAGGGTTGCGCAAACGTCTGTGCATATACATGACTAAGTAGTAGTATAAAATGACATGTGGCGATCATTCCTTAAAGAAGGCCCAAGGGGTTCAGGATACCTGTGAAACCTTCCAGAAGAGTACAAGAGCAACTAATATATTATATATATATATATATATATATATATATATATATATATATATATATATATATATATATATATATATATATTATATATAGTGAAAGGCAAATTTGAAAATAGATTCAATGAAATTTATGGTATAGGGGATTGGGAATACCTTCTTGGAGAGCACAGACAGATAAAGCAGTCACGGTGAATGGAATGGGTATAGAGATACGGTGAATGAGACGGGGTAGGAGGGAAGGACTGGGATGATGAGGGTGTGTGTGTATAAGGGGGAGTGTATGTGTCTATGGATGCATTCGTGGATATTAAAATACATTCATGAGTTATAGAAAAACGAGGATGCGAAACAGCGAAAAAAAAACGGTCCGACGTGGTGCAGTGCGGTGCGGTGCGGTGCTGCGCGGTTCGGCGCGGTTCGGCGGGGCCTTGCGGTTAAGCGAAAACGCGTTGGTGAACTCCGAAACGCCCCCCCACCCTTAAGGGGGGGGGAAGGAAACCGCGAGAAAAAAAAAAAAAAAAAAAAAAAAAAAAAAAAAAAAAAAAAAAAAAAAAAAAAAAAAAAAAAAAAAAAAAAAAAAAAAAAAAAAAAAAAAAATAAAAAATAAATAAATAAAAATAAAATAAAAAATAAATAAATAAAAAATAAAATAAAATAAATAAAATCTAAAAAAAAAAAAATAAAAAAAAAAACACCCATGAAGGTAGCTGAGTAAAAAATTGGGCCCAAAAAAGTTCAAGGTCAGGTAAAAATTGGGTTATCATTTTTTACCCCAAGTGAGACCTCCAATATGGAGTAAAAAATTTGGGTCATCATTTTTTCCCCCAATCTCGGTGTCCAAAATGCCTGTACTCTACTACTTATATATATATATATATATATATATATATATATATATATATATATATATTATTATTATATATAAATATATAATTATATATCTATAAAATATATATATACCTATATATATTTTATATAATATATTATATATATATATATATATATATATATATAATATATATATATATATATATATATATATATATATATATATATATATATATATATATATAATATATATATATATATATATATATATATATAATATATTATATATATATATATATATATATATATATAATATATATATATATATATATATATAAAATATATATATTTAACTAATAATATATATAAATACATATAATATATATATATATAAATAAAATATATATTATATATATATATACATTATATATATACTATATATATATATATATATATATATATATACATACTTCGAACGCCATAATTATTTAGAAACTCATAAGGAAAATAGCTGGTTCGTGACAGGTAATTGAAAAATCAAAATAAAAACAGATCAATTTATTAATCATTCCAGAAATATGGTAGCCTGGTTTAATGTCAGTTTTCTCTACAGGAAGCGTGTAAATTCTAAAGGCGTTAAAAAAAATATATATAGGTTGGTAGATTGGCCCTTCACAGATTCAGTAGACTGATCAGAGCGTAATAAAGTAGACCTAATTACGAGGAGAAAGTAGACCTTCACCTTATCTATAGTAGACTGTAGATAATATACTGTAGCTAGGAGACTGGCTATACGTGTGTGGTAGACCACACCTGAAAAGTAGATCTTTCAGTTGTTGAGAGTGAGTAGACTCACTCTCCATTCACGGTAAACCATGAATTTATTATTATTATTATTATTATTATTATTATTATTATTATTATTATTATTATTATTATTTTATTATATTATTATTATTATTATTTTATTTATTTTTATATTATATTATTATTATTATTATATTATTATTATTATTATTATATTTTATTATTTATATTATTATTATTATTATTATTTATTATTATTATTATTATTATTATTATTATTATTATTATTATTATTATTATTATTATTATTATTATTATTATTATTATTATTATTATTATTATTATTATTATTGGTATTACTATTATTATGGACGCTTTTATTTCCATTTCATTTTTAAATGAACTCTTTCTTCCGTGTCAGAATCTGTAGAGCAACAGAGCCGCATGGCAAAGAGAACGGGTTCGATCAATTACCTAGAGCAATTGCCCACATGTGGGATATGAACTTTTTTTTTTTTTTTTAAATCAATCCTAAATACTTATAAATACCCAAAACCA
>JABUQX010089107.1:57500-72500 GCA_015478945.1 Trachelipus rathkii | reverse complement strand
AGTAAAATATAATCTGGAGTTGCAGTTATGGATTATATATATTAATATATTTAAAAATATTTTTGAAAACACATTACAAAATAAAATAACAAATTACAAGATATGTCTATAATTAAAACAATATATAAGTAATATCACACACTTCACATTCAACGTCCAGATACAAACTGAAGGCAAATGACTCATGAAAAACGTCGAACCTAGGTTTATTTTTATCGAGTTCGCTAAACATGTTTTATCATGTTTGGCGTTATTTTATCTATTTTTTGGTTCCTACTTATTATACGCTTTATATTGCTGGCGATCACCTTTTTTCATAAAATCGCAAGAAAAAAAGATAAAAAAAAAAAGACATTTTACACTCTGTGAATTATATTGTTAGTTTATGAAATATGTAAAATTACAAAAAAAAAAAAAAAAAAAAAAAAAAAAAAAAAAAAAAAAAAAAAAAAAAACAAAAATGAAAAAATTGGATTTATATTTGTTTTCAGCGTACCGAAATACATAAGAAACAGTTCATGATATCCATTTAACAAAATTTCTGTCTACCAATGTAATTATCGAACATCTAAGTGAGAAGCACAAACTACGCAAAAACCTCACAGTTTATTCGTTTCAAGTAAAGTAACCAAGCATATATTTAGTATTTAGATCATAAACCCTTAAAGACCTCATATACCTTTTTTTACTTATTTTCATTTAGTATTTTTTTTACTTATTTGATAATTTTAATGTTGTCATCTTTATCTGTAATTAGGAGTGGAAGTAAAAATCCACTCAATCATTCATCTTAACGATGACACTCTCGTTACAGATAACCGTATTGTCATATCATTTTAAGACACTTTGATCTTCTTTTCATTCTTCTTTTCTTGTTTTCATTTTTATTTCCAGGTATTAGATTTCTTTTAGGCCCTAATCTCTTTATCCTTCATGCCCATAGGCAGATTTAGAGGTTGGACTTTGGGACTTAGCCCCCCATACCAAGGGTCAAGCCTCCCCCCACTAGTTGCGAGACTCGAGTGTAAAATTTTCCTTATTATTAAGTTATTGAATTAATTATATATATATATATATATAGTATATATAATATTATATATATATATATATATTAAATATATATATATAGTAAATAATAAATATATATATATATATAATAAGATAATATAATAAGATATATATATAATATATTTATATATAAATAATATATAAATATATATTATATATATATATATATATTATATATATATATATTTATAATATATATTTATAACATATATTATATATATATTATATAATATATATATATATATTATATAAATATATATTAATAATATATATAATATATAATATATATAATTATATATATACATATATATATATATAATATATATATATATATAATATATAATATAAGTTATACAAGGAAGTGTTTAGATAGTATTTAGCACCATATATATTATTATGGTTAATTTTGTGAGACTTACGTAATGTAAAAATTATTTTTCGTAACATTCATCAACAAAAAAATTTCTCTAGAGGAGAGATTTTTCTTTAGCCTTAAAAAAATATATTTGTTTTCACTTTTTCATTATTTTAACAAACTTTTTTACTCATATAATTAATAATAAAATATGATTTAAACAACTGTAAATGTCTAATTGGAAAAGAAATCTGCTAAAATATTATACAATATAATTTGAAAGGGAATTTCCAACTGCCAAAATTTCCCCTCCAACAAAATATACAATTCTTAAGCCACTCATAAGAAAATTCAGCTGCCAATCTAGAATTACATTTCCAAAAGTTAAATAGTTGAATAGTGAACTAGTATGTGGATTTGTGAATGCTTGTTAGGGTTATGGTGTTACTGGCATGCTATGTTTGCTAATTTTTAAATTCGAGAGCGTGATAAAAAAAAAACTGATAATTATTGTTTAGATAGTTTATATTTTATAATCAATATGAAAATTTTAAGAATTAAAAACTTGTTAACACGTTGGTTTACTTGGCTTCCGAGCCATTTTTATTTACTGTCATGAAAAGACATGAGAATCAATTCACAAAATGATATATATATTTCATATTGCTCTATTTAAGCGTGCATAAAATGAAAAAGTTTCAGGCTCTTCATTTTTTTAAAGAAAATTCACTTGAGAAAAAATATATTAATACCGACGCAGCCGACACCGGTACGAGTAATAAAATGGATTCAGACAAGCTTTCTTTTTCGGCCAAGGATACCACATCTGAAGATACTGCTAATCCCCTTGGCGCCTCATCTTCCTCAAAAGCCACCAGTTCTCACAACACATTAAGTTTCAAAAGCGGGCCTTCTCAAAAAAATATTATGAAAACTTCAGCTGGCTTGAGTACAGTGTGGAAAAAGATTCCATGTTTTGCTAATTCGTGTCGGTTGTTTTCCACTGGAGAACAAGAGCAAATGTTTTACAAAAACTGGATTTAGGAACTGTTAAAAGATTAAAGAAAATGTGAAAAGCATCAGTGTTCTACCGCTCACTTAACGAGTTCATCTCAACTGTCTGGGTGGAAATCTACGAAACGACAAGGAGACGTCGTTACACAATTAATTACTGTATCTAAAGAAGAAATAAAAAAATCAAGAACGTTTCAAAATGATAGCAGACATTGTGCTATGCCTTGGGTGGTAAGGAATCCCTATTAGGGGTCTTTCGGAAGTAGTTCATTCGGAAAACAAAGGAAACTTTTGTGAAATATGTGACGTGTTTGCTAATTATAACTTTAGCTCCTTGTGCAATTGTTACTTTAACTCAGTGGTTCCCAACCGATTTTGAGCCATGCCCCATCTAGATATTTCTATAATCTTGATGCCCCCTGTGATATTTAATTTTTGTTGTTAAAAATTTTATTGGTATCTACGTGAAGGAAGCTTCAAAGACCATTAACCTGGTCTCTAAACAAGCTACCAAAGACTATGCATCCATAAAAGAGAAAATAAAAAAAGGACAGATAAATTAAAGTTTCCAAACATATAATAGAGAACTGAAATGAAGAAATATAAAATATTTGAATGAAAGATTATTCTGTCATACTTTGATCATTTTAATTATTGACATAATAATAATAAAAAAAAATTGAGCTCACATCAAAATGTCTGTTAGTGAGATCCTTGTGAGGCATGCCTGCTACAGAGAGGTTTTATATCAGGCACCAATTTAGTTAGCTTAAGTCTCAAGTCTTATCATGTACTGATTTTCAGTTGATTTCTTTTTTTCAATAACAAATCATTCACAACACTAAAGCCACATTCAGCTAAATATGAAGATGAAAAGGGTAACAGCAATTTCCTTGCAAAGTTGGTTGGAGTTGGGTATTTGGTTACTGTCTCATTACAAAGCCACGACATCATTCCTTTTATATTAAATAAAGTTTTAGCCCACTCATCATTTTGCATTTCCGCGAGTTCTTCTTGATATTGAATCAAAACATCAAATATATCCACTAGCATTGGCTACATCACCCATGTTGGAAAATTAATTTGTTCTAAATCAGAAAATCTTTCTTTCAAATCAGAGGCCAATATTTGTAGATGCTCCAAAATGACAAGTACAGCATCATCAGTCACCTCATATTTTTTTTTTTTTTAGCTAATGAAACTGGTCAAAAATTTTGGAAGAAATATTTTTTGACATACCTCAATAAATGTAACGAAGCCAATATCTTCGTCTTTGCATCTACAAAAGTTTTATTTTATCCTTGAAGTTGTTTATTCAACATATTCAGTTTTTCAATAATTTCTGTTAAATAACTCACAAATGCTTTACCGTCAACGGTTAGCAGGTCCTTTATATCAGGCTTGTCACTTAAAAAGTCACTAAGAACATAAATAGTTCCAAGAATCTTTTCAATCAATTTCCCTTTGAGAGCCACCTTACCTCAGTATGGTGATAGTCTAAGGGTTCACGTCCAACGCATGCCCCCCACCGGTGGGGCCCACGTTGGGAATCATTGCTTTAACTTAACAAGTAATTCAATTTTGATTGAAATAATCGATATCAGCGTTGATCTCGTGCGCGAATATTTTTTGAACGAAATAAAAAAGTGTGGAATGTTTTCAATCATTTGTGACTAAGCGCGATGTTATAACGATGTGAAGCAGTCTATATGTTTTCGCTACGTCATTCTATTAGATGTTGTAGAAGGGTTTAGGACTTTCAGAAATTGTTCCGAAGAACGATCAGCTGAGAAAATAGTTTCTTTAATTGCTCACTTTCTAGAACAATTAAATTTAAATGTCCCGCTAGTTGGTCAATTGTATGATGGAGCCAGTGTGATGTCCGGAAAAAAGTGTGGCGTTCAGAGAAAATTGACGATTTACATATATACGCTGTGTACGTTCATTGGAAGGCGCATAAATAAACCTGGCAATAATCGATGCTTGCAAATATGTGGAAAAGACTAAATATTTCTTTAATGTTTTGGAAGCTCTATAAGAGCAATTCTTTAGTCCGTCATTTCACCAATGACTTCAAGATTTGCAGAAGAAATTGCAGATAAAGCCTCAAGAACTAGAAGGGCTGTCCCAAACCAGAAGGGCTTATAAGTATAGATCATGTGCAGCTGTAAAAGGCTGTTGTAAGGTAATCTTGGCGGTTCTTGCCAAAGAGTTTCAGAATAACAACGACAAAGGAGTTATTCGAGCCAAAGGACTATATTCCAGCATTTTCAAATTCGAATTTGTAGTAAATTTGCTCATTTTAGAGGACGTGCTATGTGTCCTTCACGTGCTGAGTCAGAGTCTACAAGCAGAAGAGTTAACTCTTGGGGGAGCGGGGGAGCTCGTTGTTGAAGTTATCAACACTCTAGAAAGTAAACGAACTGAAGCTCAGTATTGTTCCTTTTGGGACCCTGTTATACAATATGCAGAGGATCATGATATTGAAGCTGAGACTCCTCAAACATCTTCCAAAAGAAAAAGAAAAAGCCAATATATTTTCGGAGTTTTTACTAACAAATCAGCATTTCCCAGAAACATCGGTCACATCATTGGAAGTGGATAGATAGCTCTCTGCCCTAGTTCGAGTAAAAGATTATTTTCGGGTGGTCTAATATTTTCAAATTCTGGTTGTCGTCATTGGTCATCTTAAAGAAAGACTCAGCACAGAGAGTTTAGAAATGGCCTGTGCAGTTAAGGAATTCATTGCATTAAACTTTGAAGAAAGCAAGGTATTCGTTCAACATTATGACCCTTTGTTTTCTATCGATAAAAACCTTTATAAAGTAGAAATGATAGTATCTTCTAATTGCTTAAAAACTCGCCTTGAAGACAACTGAGGGCTCGGTGAAATTTTTCTGGAAAATCGTTGATTTCACCGAGCCCACAGTAGTCTTAAGAATAACCAAAACATTGTGGTCTCCAGAGCAGATAAAGGTAACAATATAGTAATAATGGATACAAATCAATGCAATACAAAATGCAATAATTTACTTAATGACACAAATACTTATCAACCACTCACAAAAAAATCCACATAAACAACCTCGGCAAACTTTTAATAATACACTTAAGAGCTTTCTCAAAAATTATCCCATTTTACACAAACAACTTAACGCTTACATGACACAAATCCCTCAATTCTACGGAGTACCTAAAACACACAAACCCAACATACCATTACGTCCCATAATTGTCAACACAAACTCCCACACTTATAAACTAGCCCAATGGCTACCTTTACAATTAAAACCTCTTCTATGCACCATCTCAAAATCACATTAAAAAAACACAGAAGACTTTATACACAAAACAACTGCTCACAACACATAAACACACAAATTCATCAGTTATGACGTTAACTCTCTCTTCACCTCTGTCCCTGTCCCACAAGCATTACAATGCTAACTACATACATAAATAAAAACAACATTAACTTACAATATTCATTCTCCACCTTAAAACAATTCATCTTCCATACCCTCGAACACAATTTCTTTCAACATAATCACTCCTTCTTTAAACAAAAACAGGGCCTGAGCATGAGCTCCCCGCTTTCACCCATGCTCAGCAATTTATGCATGAAATTAATTGAACATTATTTTATCCTCCCTCATCATCTCCTTAAAAACTGTATTTGGCTCCGTTATGTGGATGACGTCTTTGCCGCCATCCCCAACACGATTGACCCCACACTCATTTTAAACCACATAAATAGCATTCACCCCAACATATAATTCACAATGGACACCCCCCCTCCCGCTCCCACTCAAAATTTCCTACCCTTTTTAGACACCCGTATCATTTGGGACCACATCACTAAATTATCATACATAGTTTATAGAAAACCTGCATCTACTCCAAACTACATACACTGGTACTCTCCGCACACAAACAACAAACACAACTCGCCATTCTCTTCCTCCCTTATCTCCGCGCCTTCAAAATCTGTCTCCTTTTTCCTAAAAAACAGAAAACAGCCTCATAACAGTTTTCAATAAATTAAAGTACCCCAATCACGTAATTATCAAGGCATTTAAAAAAGCAAAATCAAATTTCTATTCAAAAAAAAAAAAAAAAAAAAAAAAAAAAAAAAAAAAAAAAAAAAAAAAAATCTACCCAAACCCACATAGATATAAAACATATTCAAATTTATAAACCAAAAAAAAACTAATTTTAATCAAATCGAAATATCATCTTAAAAAAGTTTAGATAGGCCCAATAGTCCTAACTTAACCCCGCATTAAAAGATCCATTAACAGACTGTAATACAAAACTACATAGTGAATACCACCGACATAACAGAAATATACCAACATAGCATGCCTAAATACAGATTAATCAAAACTCTAGCAATTAACCTCAACACGCTGATCTAGAAAACAATCAATCACATAAATTCCTAACAAAAGCAAACATTATAAAATCATTCAACACACCAGCCAAAAGAAATTAGTCGAAGCCTCTTGTATATACAATATTCTCAATTAATAACCCATGCTCTGGAACTACAAGATTGCAGTCTATAAACGATCCATTATGCTGTCTCCTTTCTCACAAACGCTACTAACAACCAACTCAGAAGAAGTAACCCAAACTGAAAGCACATACATCCGTTTTCAAGTTGCTAATAAGCTCGCGAGAGACGAAAGTTAGTTTCTTTTTGTAAATAAATTTTAACGCCTGTTTTTAATTCTGCAATGGTTTTTAAAAAATAGTTGTAAATAAAGTGTAATTCTTAAATGCATTGGTCAACGCTAGGTGATTATAAATAATAATATATTAATATATATATATATATATATGTTATATTATATAGTATATATATATATATATATTATAGTATATATACTATATATAGTATAAGTATATATATTATAATTATATATATATATATATATAAGTATATTATATAGATATATATATATATATATATATTATGGCTTTTTAAGATATTAAGATCAGTGCGTAGTTAGAGTAAAGGAATCAATCGCCTTTAAGAATGTCTGAATTCTTCCTATTTTCAAACTTTAAATGGAAAAAAAAGAGACTAGAATAATCCTCTATAAAATATTGACTATTTTTACCACATTTCTTCCATTTAAGTAAAAGAAAAAAAGAAAGGAAAGATAATATAAATAATAATAAAATAATTAATAATAATAATAATCAATAAAATATAATAATTACAATAATAATAATTAATAATAAATAATAATAATAATATAAATAAACACTAATAATAATAATAATAATAATAATAATAATAATAATAATAATAATAATAATAATAATAATAATAATAATAATAATAATAATAATAATAATATTAATAATATTGAATTTAATAATATATAATATATAATAATAATAAAAATAATAAGAAAGAAGAAAAAAGAAGAATGACAGAAGAAGAAGAAGAAGAAGAAGAAGAAGAAGAAGAAGAAGAATAAAAAGAAGAAGAAGAAGAAGAAGATGAGGAAGAAGAAGAACTACAGTTCTACAAAAATACAGAACACCGACTAGGAAAGGCTTTACAGTCCACTCAAGGTGTCTGTTTAGTATTTTTGTTATTTAATTTGTTGGTTGTGTTACTGTTTTTAAAACAATTTCTTTATGTAGTTTTTATGTGTGAAATCGATTATGATACCGGTCTAAGAACAGATATGTCTATCGGTAACTACAGTTATTCTTACAGATTTAATTACCTGTCTTAGAACAATATGTTCTATGCGGTGATACAGTTATTCATTACATTTTTTGAACAATTTCTATGCGGTAACATGCAACAGCTTCCCCTACTAGGTTTATTGTAAAGATGTTTAATGCGGTTAAACATCAAATATTTATAATATTAACAGTTATTGCACATTACAGTTATTGTACAGATTTCTTGCGGTAAAATCAAAGTATTTACTACAGTTATCATTACAGTTATTTGTAACAGATTTTCTAATGCGTGAACATTTAAAGCTAACTTTAATTACGGTTAAGGCGATCGAAATATCAAAACGCAACGTTTGAACAGAAATAATAAAAACACGAGTTCGATATTGAGAGTTGTAAAACCGATCTTTTTTAAAGATGTATTTATACTATTTTTCCTAATATAATTCAAATTTTTTTTTAAGTTTGATTTATCATATTCAGGATAACCTACTGAACTTCTGTAAATTTGAATAAGTAAAATCGATTGACTTGACGTTTCACCAGACCAATTCTTTTAAAATGTTTATCTACCTTATCATATCTGTGATGATGTAAGCACGCTGTTCACCTCACTCACTAACTAAGAAAGACTATTCCCACTCTCGTTTACATCGTAAGTAAGAAATTCTTTGCTATATTTGTTTGAATTCGTTTATGACAAGTTTATGCCTATTACTTCGTGTTACACTCATTAAACAATATCTAAAGAATTGCGTAATCCGCACATTGTCAAATTTATTAGTAATTGAAAACTCATAACTTACACCTATCACTCAATCTTCTTGTCTCTAAAGAATGATATCTAGAAAGAAGAAGAAGAAGAAAAGAAGAAGAAGAAAAGAAGAAGAAAAAAATGAGAAGAAGAAAGAGAGAAAAGAACAGAAGAAGAAGAAGAAGAAGAAGAAGAAAAGAAGAAAAGAAGAAGAAGAGGAGAAAGAGAGAAGAAGAAGAAGAAGAGAAGAGAAGAAAGACAGAAAGAAGAAGAAGAAAAAACAGAGAAGAAGAAAAGAGAAGAAGAAAAGAAGAGAAGAAGAAGAAGAAGAAGAAGAAGATAAGAAGAAGAAAAAGAAAAAGAAGAAGAAAGAAAAAGAAGAAGAAAAAGAAAAAGAAGACCGACTAGCAAAGGCTTTACAGTCCAATTTAAAGTATTTTAAGTGTTGTTTATATATTTTAGAAGATGTGTCTACCGTTTGAAAACAAGTGTGTTATGTAATTTCAACACAGTTATATTATTTTACGTATTTTCAATTAACATATGAGTTTACTCATTAGAACAGATTATGCTTCTGAGCACAACACTCACTCAATCCTACCTTAGTATTACTTTGTTTATTTATTGTATTTGGATGTGTCCACTGTCAATGTGACATATGAGTTTGCTCACTCAGACCGGAAACGTTTCTAAGCATCAAACATCATAGTGAATTACAAGTTGGTGAAATTTTATTTTTTGATTATTTTTTTCAACTCAGTGTATCGATTAGATTCACAGTCTAAGACAGATATGTATATGCGAATAAACATGAAAGCTATTTATACAATTATTCATTACAATTTATTTCATTTTCAGTAATTTGTAACAGATATGTTCTATGCTGTGAAACACAAAGGCTAATTTATTAGCAGTTAAGCGAAAGTGCGATCGATGATATCACTATATTAGAACGGATACTTTGCAAGCACGACATTCAAAGCTGCTACAGGAGCCGTAATTCTATTTTCGATGATTTAATTAACATTTTCTAAATGATTTCAATTTTTCCAGTTTGATTTTATCATATTTCAGGATACTACTAATTCTAGTATTTGATACAAAGAAAATGAGTTGAATTAACGTTCACAGACCAATATACTTATAAGGTGTTTTATCTAACTTTTCTTGATATGAAACGAAGTTCCCGCTCGTTCACTTATGTTCCATAAAAAACTATTCCAACTTCTCGAATACATCGTAATGAAAAAATACTTTGTTATGATTGTTTAAATCGGTTTATTCAAAGTTTATATGCCATGTATTCGCGTTACCATCATTAAATTATATCTAAAAGAATTGGTCTGTAAATCGATATTGTCAAATTTATTTATATTAGAAAATTTCTAATAATTTTTTCCTCTCAATCTTCTGTCTAAAGAATGATAATCTAAATTTCACGTAGTCGATTGCTGTATATTTACCTCTCAATTCGATAATTTGTTTGCCTTCTTTGAATCTTAATTTTTCTATGACTTTTTGAGTTATGCTACTCCAAAACTTGGCACTGCGTATACCAGATATGTCTAACTAATTTTTATAAAAACGGAAAGATATATTTTAGATTTACATCGCATATATAGAGAGAGTAAATCCTAGACTTATTTGCTTTTAATATATACATAGCCACATCTGTTTGCACTATAAAATCCTTATAATATAATATGATAAACACTTTCTACTGAATAGACAAATTTTGATAACTGTTATTAACCTTGTAATCATTCGTTGTTCCTACTCCAAAATTACAACTTTACATTTATCGGTAAATTATATATATATACATATATATAGACATATATATACAATCTTGTTCAAGTCGCTTTGGAGTAATTGATAATCTTTCTCACATATTCTGCGATTCATGTTTCGTATCATCCGCAAATTTTCGAATATACTTTAAATCAATACATCTTATTATCATTTTACGATATAATTAATGAACAGATTGACCCAGACAGATCCTAGGGGTGCAATATAATAACAATGATAACGACTCGTTTTATCGATCAGCCAATTTTATGACCAATTTAACACGGTAATATATAATAAATAGCTTCCTAATATCTTTGATGTAGGACGGTATCTAATGCCTTGAAAATCTAAGTAAAATCGAAGATTCTCATAATTATCTACACGTTAATAACTAACATAAAAATTCTAAGTCATTTATGCTTACACAATTGAATCTTGCGTCTAAAACATTTGGGCAAATTTTTGTGCAATCCCATGATCTTCTAAGATGTGAACTAACTATTAGTTAGTATTGCTTCAAAATTTTAAAAATCAGCTATATTGGTCTGTATCGTTATTCGGAAACTACGATCTCCTTTTTTTTGAAAATTATATTAGTAATTTTGAAATCATGAGGAACTATTCCTTCTTTAAAAGACTTATTGAAAATCATTGTCAAAGGTTTCACTAATATATCTTTCAACTTGAGATGCATTGGATAGTAACCATCTGGTCCAGGTGATTTAATAAATGTTTATCAATCTGTAAACCAACTTCCTCTCTAGATTTCACATTATTACTATTTATACATCCTTATGTCTTTCATCTTGGCAAGGGACAATAAAAAAATTATTAAAATATGCCCATATCAGCACAGTTTGATTTTAAATTACCATTAATGTCCAGTAATGGTCCAATTGAATCCTTAATGGAACTTTTGTTATTAACAATTTGTAAAACTTTTTTATAATTGATTTACATTCCAAGTTATCGTCCTATAATATCTACTAACTCGTTTGCAGCTTTCGACGACAAGTATTGTACTAATTATGTTTTCAGCACGAAGGAGATTCATATATTTATATAAGCTCTATATTCTATCTCACTCCCACAAAAAAGAACACAACAAGAAGAAGAAAAGAAGAAGAGAAGAAGAAGAAGAAGAAGAAGAAGAAAAGTAAGAAGAAGAAAAGAAGAAGAAAGAAGAAGAAGCAGAAGAAGAAGAAGAAGAAGAAGACAAGCAACCTCTTATAAAGAAGAGCAGAAGTAAAAAGAAAGAAGAGAAGAAGAAAGACAGAAGAAGAAGAAAGAAGAAGAAAAGAGAGAGAAGAAGAAGAAAGAAGAAGATAAAGAACACAGAAGAAGAAGAAGACACGACAGAAGACGAAGAACGAAGCACACGACACAAAGACAGATAAGAAGAATATAGAATAGAAAAGAAAAAACTTATTGTATTTTTACTCTCTCTCTCTTCTCTCTCTCATCTCTGCTCTCTCTCATCTCTCTCCGTCTTTTTTCTCTCTCAAAATGAGGAATCTCTCTTCTCTCCTCTCTCTCTCTCCTCTCCTATTAATCTCTAATATATATTATATCTTATGATCTTTCTCTAGTACAAAATATAACATTTTTTGAGAAACAGTTCGAGTTTAAAAAATTGATGAAAGATATCATGTAAAAAGGTAACAAGGATCTTAGAAACTGCATATGAAAAGTTTAAAGAGAACCATGTACATACTTAGAAATTTTTTCAGTGTATCAGCAAAAATATTAAGACTTACTTTACACGCTATACAATATAGTTGAGAAATCAATTAAATCCTATATATATATAAAACTAGATTTATATATATGATATAATATATATATACTATTATATTAGATTAAGTAGTTAGTTATACAAATAATAATATTTATTGCAACAAGAAACTAAAATTATTTATGCCATTTAAGGGTATAATCTATTATATAATAATATATATCTAATCTATATATTATATATATATATATATATATATATATATATAATATATATATATATATATAATATATATATATATATTAAATATATATATATATATTTATATATATATATATATATATATATATATATATATAATATATATACTATATATATATATATATATATATTATATATATATATATATATATATATATATATATATATTAATATATAATATATATATATATATATATATATATTATATTATATTATATATATATTTATATATATATAATAATATATTATATATATTTAAATTTCATTTGTATATTGGAGTCAAAGTAGATTCTGAATCCAACCTCTAATTCCATTTTTTTAGAATGCAAAAAATATTGAGCAAGAATTATAATTTAAATTTGATAAAGTTCTATATATATTATATATATATATAACTATATATATATATATATTGGGCTATTTTCTATCTATATGTGGCTTTAAAGATATTACAAAAATAATATATACATATATAATATGTAGATAATTTTTAATATATATATATATATTTATATATATATATATAGTATATATATATATATATATATATATATATATAAATATATTATATATATTATGATATATATATATATAATATATATATAATAATTATATATTAATATATATATATATATATTATATTATTATATATATATATATATATATTATATATAGTATATTATATATTATTCTAGTATATATATAAATATATTTAGTATATATATATCTATTAATAATATATATATATTCAATAATAATATACTTATATAGTATATATAAGTAATATATATATAATATAATATAATATACTAAAATTTATATATATATATATATATATATATATTATATATAATATATATATATATATATATATTATATATATTTATATATATAATATATATATATATATAGTATATATATATATATATAATATTATAATATATATAATATAATATATATATATATAAATTATTTACATATAATTATATATATCATATATAAGTATATATATATCTATATAGTATAATATATACATATGTTATATATTATATAATATATAATATAAATAATATATAATATATATATATATATTATATATTTATATATATATATATATAATATATATTATATTATATATATAAGATATTTATATATATATATATATTATATTATAATTATAATATATATAATATATATTTATATATATCTATATATTAAATATTATATATTATATATTGTAAGTTACGAACTGTTGATTATTATATATCAAAGACTCTAAAATACTGGAGAAATTTTTTTTATTAAGTTTAACGAAGCAACTGAACGAGTCATTTTGTTTAAAAATCCTTATCACTGGAAGAAAAAGAAAAAAAAAACTATGAAGGGCAATATGTAAATCATTTTTGGTGGCCCAATAAGAAGAAATCTTTTAGAATATGAATCCATTGTAAATATTTGAAACAAGAAAATGGTTAAATTATAAAATATTTGAAAAGCTTTTATTGAAAATCTAATAAAATATATATTTAAGTGTATATAAAAACTAACAAGAGATTAACATGAAGAGTGGAATCTATTATATTATATAATATATATATAGTACCCTATATATTACTATATATATCTCAATAACTACTATATATATATATATATACTATATATTATTATATATAATATAAATATATATATATATATAATGTACATATATATTATAATATATATATATATCTAGATATGATATATTAATATTAGTATAATATATATATAAATATAGTAATATATATATCTATATATATATATATATATATATAATATATATATTATATATATATAATATATATATATATATATTTGGTTTTGTGTGGAAATCTGATAAGAGTACGGAGGATTGGTAGGATGCGTTTAAATAAACTAGATAAGATAAGGTTATGGCTGTAGTGGTAAGATAGTCCTCGAAGTGTGAAGTTAGTTTAGATGGTGAGCTGGAACAAATATCTGAGATTAAATATTTAAGGATATATGTTGGATGAAAAACCAATTTTAATGCGGAAAAAAAAAAAAAAAGGTTGGTAAAGCCCAAGGAAAAAAGGTTGTGAATAGCAAGAAGGTGGTTTGTGCAATTAAATCCTGTGGTGATGTAAAGAGGTTAAGGTTCAGTGATCTAGATCTACATGAGGTAATTTTTTACTTGTATAATATACAATGTTTAATATTATGAGGCTAGTTGTCCTGCAATATAGGTATAGATCTAAGACAATATGTTCAGTATGATAATCTAATGGGTGTTGTAGGTTAGAAGAATGATGAAATTGA